>JASTWP010000021.1:0-275522 GCA_030770255.1 Temnothorax ravouxi
ATAATTTCATCAATTACTATTTTCATTGTGTTTTCGTTAATAGTTATTTTGTCAATAGTGTACCATTATAAATATTTTATGTGAATAGCTATTTAAATCTAAAACGCAATAAGTCTGATTTGCAAGAAAAGATACTTCCATAACTGATGTCTATGTTGACATAGACATCAGTTGACATAGACATAGATAATTTGACATTGAACAAAGATATTCCTCGTTGTCCGCGCGTTTCTCGAGATCCTTTTGTTTGTAGATTTGTACATGCAGGCAACAATATGTTACATATACGCGTCGATATTAGATCGTGAAATAGACCTCTATCATACAAATAAAGCTTATGGAGCAGGTAGCCGGTAGTGCTTTGTCATCGTACTCATTATTATCTACACAGTATTCGCCTGGAAGCACTGGCGCGAAAGAGGAGGTGAGATAATTCGTCGTGTGGCATCGGGCCATCGGACGTCCTGCCGTGCGAAACCCTCATTTGTCAACGCGGAGGATATTAAAGTCATTGAATGCCCCGCAGGATCTTTACAAATCGGTTCTTCATCGACCATAGGCAACAATGTGCATATTTTTGCTGTGTAGCGGTGTAGTATTATCGAAACCGATCGATTTTCCCGTAGCGTATAAACTACCGTTAAACGTTCCCGAGTCTTTTCACGGCTCAGGTATATATATTCGGATGACGCGTTCTCGAAACAGTAAAACCTTCGACAGGCCAAATAATATAAATGTAAAGCTTTTTTCTCAGATTGTTAATCCTATAATCCTGTAATATTCTAAGATTTTTTTTTTTCAAGGAAATAAGATTCCTTTCAGTTTGTCAAAGAATCTTAGAACTTCGAAAAAACGTGAGGTGGTGATATTCCATTTATATAGAAAGAGATAAGTTCTTTTACAGACACAGAACGCTTCGTTTTGAAATATGTTCATTGTTCGTATTAAAAATTTGTTTGTACTTTGATTAACAATATATCCCAGATATATTTCAGATAATATAAAACCCATTTTTGTTTCCAAATCCTCGATAATGTATTTATTTATTTCAAGCTCCACTTTCTCTTACACTGTTTGTATTTAAAGTAAAATTAGAATTAAAATATTAAAAGTGTCTTTTTTTATTATATCTATAGTTAAGTAACTCGTGTGCAATTAATTTAATTTTATGTGCGTGTGTTATATCATAATTATCGTTTATATTTATAAAATTATGCTACCATTAATCGCTATATTTATTAGAAGGACATTAGGGTACGAAGTAAACGATTTATTTTACGCTCTTTTACGTTTAAAAATGTCTCGTTAAATTCTTTATATTTTATGAACGTGCTTTGAATGTGAGAGAAAAAAAAGTCTATTGGAAACATTTTCCGCGCATTCAATTTTAATGTTTAAAAATATCCTAGAAGTGTCGTTGTAGTAATAGATAGTTTAAGAGAGAAACGGTGTGAACGGCGATGATGATTCCAGCTAAAAAAGGACTGGTCGTTTGAAACGAGGAATGTGATATTTCAAGATATTCTATTATTTTGTATTAAAGCGTATACGTGATCCGATAATACTCCTGCAGTCACACTTAATTAAATAAACCCTGAATTAGATTCATCCCAGATTCGGTACAGATTGGAACTTCATTTTTCTCGTTTGCGACACATATTCCAATTCCAATATGATCAACTCGTTCTCGCCTGTGCGAAGATACGGAGCTGGAACATACAGGGTTATTTGCGGGCCTGTCAATGGCCAGTACCTCCCGAGATTGTGACCGTTCACGAAGGCTACTCCTTTTCCCCAGCCGCTGGTATCTAGAAACGTGTCTAACGGTTGCTCGGAGATCGTGAATCGTCCACGCAGAAATACTGGACCGTTGTACAGAGTGCCACTCTCAATGTGTATAGTTGCCATGTTCGGAGTCCGGAGAGAGGATACGTCGGAAAACGTGTACCCCGTCATATTCCAGGTGGTCAACTTAGTGCCGCTAAGAGTCACGTTCGATATCCCCTGAGATGCGAGAAAGCAAATAATCGCGGAATGTTTAACGCTAAAACGTCCACGCGATTGTCCACGTTCGTTGAATTAGCGCAAATTGTTATATTTTGCACAAGAAATAAATAATTAATAGAAATTGTTACTACGGATTTGTTCGCGTATTATTCTATTTCAAAACTTTTTCGATACCTTGAAGTCGTGAATGTCATTGCCAAAATTCAAACGACCTTGATTCTCCACCAGTAGACCCAAGTGGCGACCGTAAGGGTTCTCCAGTGGTAGAGCAAATATTTTATCCATGCGACTCAGAGTGCCGCACAGTCGATCATCCACGTAAACCAGCGCCCTGTCCTTCGTCGTTGCTCGCAGGATGGCCGGGTCTGAGAAGGGAGACGGCAATTCCGTCTCGTAAAGGACAAATCCTTGATTCACCGAGAGATCCTCGAAGGTTTTAGGCTGGTGTCCAGTCGTCCGGATCACCGCGAATGGAGACTGACTGTCGAGCAACTTCTGTACCGGTTCCAATAACACTGGACCATAATTACCTTTCGGAGATGCAGTTGGGAGAGACATATTTGGCAACGGCAAATACTGTAATTTCAAAGAGCACGTGAATCGACTTATAAAATAGATATTTGTTATGCGTTTCCGATAACCAATAAGAAGTGATCTTTTTTATGTAATTTGTAATAACAAACAAAGAATGTGATAGTGTATTATCACAAAGAAAATCACGTACGAGACCGATAACGTCCCTTATAGCAAAGTATTTATCTGTCGGATCTCCGGCTTCGGTCAAAGGAGCATCGTAATCGTACGAAGTCAATTGTGGACTGTACACGTTTGCCCCACCATTAGCTCCTGTGATGGAATAATAATCGTTGAGTAAAGTACATTTGCTGATATAATTTCATTAACTGCACCGATAAAATGTTATTTTTATCAGAATTTTATTTGCTGCAATTCATGAAATTAATAAAAAGTTTACTAACCAGAAGTGAAACCGAAGTTTGTACCTCCATAAAACATGTAAAAGTTAACGGAAGCACCTACAGCAAGCATTTCTCTCAACGTTTTTGTAACAGCTTTTGTTTTTACTCTCTGGAAGATATCTCCCCAATGCGTTAACCAACCTGGATAGAATTCAGAATTCACCAACGGGCCCTACGCATCAATTTTCAAATTTGATCAAACATTTTAATTTTAATTAATTAATTAGTGATTTCTTAAACAGTAATATCACTTACTCTTGGCTGATAAAGGCGCATAATCTGAAAGCTATTAGTCACATTGCTGGCCGTTCCAAAATCAACGGTGGCATATGCACCAGGTACGAATCCGCATCGAAGTAAAGACGCGGAGTTACCGTCGGTTGTATACAGAAGAGCCTTATTGCCGATTTTTCTGACGAAAACTTCTTTTAACATGTCCGTGTACTCCGTGTCGCAAGCATTGTAACTTCCGTATTCGTTTTCTATCTATTATTGTAATTAAAATTAGAGCAACAGTATTAAAATAATAGTAATAAAGTTGGTAATTGACACGTGAAGATAAAAATATTAAAAAGCATATCTGTGATAATTTTTTTCAACTTCTTCAAATTTGCTTTAATAATTGTCAACTGTATTGTTGTTTATCAATTGTTATTGACTTGTTATTGTCTTGTCATTGATGTTATCAGTTCAGAGTGATATAACATCAATGACAAGGTAACATCATAAAGCGATAATGTCTGGAGCGATATTAATTATTACTTATCTCGAAAACGTAATAAATATTTTAAGAGATAAACATAATGTTACATAAGTTACATAATCATAATATTTCTTAATCTTGTAAATAGGTGTTACCTGAACCATAATTACTGGTCCCCCATTACCCCTTAAAAGTGGTTCTACTTTATCCAGCACTTGATTTAGATACAATGTAGCATATCTCACGAAATCTGTAGAAACAGATAAATTTTTAAATAATAAGATTGGATTCTACAATTGGCTGTAGTAATATCATTTTATCAATATATTTTAATATACTTTGCATCATTAATATATCAATTTGAAATATAAAAAATGGTAAAAGAGGAAGAATTAATTATTTTGGAAAATAAAAAGATTTTTACAGAATAAATCACTTTTACTTCGCCAGTCAAATAATAAACAACAATGGAAATTTGGTTCGATTATCGTTAAGACGTTCTTTTAAACAATATAAATTGATGTAATCTTTGATACTTGTATGTAAGCATCTCGTTTAAATAATTAAAAAAAAAGATTCTTATCTCTTATCATAAAAGTAGCGGATTGTTATCAGTTGATATCTCAATTTTATATCGAGCAATTTGTGAGGAAATAAAATACATTTATAATTTAACAAATATCATATATTATAAAACGGTATATTATACCTGAAATCATAATAAGAGCAATAATATGTAAATTTTCCATTTCTTCACAAATTTATTGCCACATAAAAAATCGAAAATGTTTTTCAAAGCCCGAAACATGTTTTTATATAATAATTCAATAAAACGAATTATAGCTTACCTGCATCTTTTGTGCGTAACTTTATATTCGGTACTTCACGAAGCAACCAATACGGTAAACCACCCTAAAGATATGTCAGGATTATTAAGATAGTAGAATAATATTTTTTGAATTTTACTATATATAATTAGAAAAAAAGTAAAGAAACAAATTTTTAAGTTTTGCCTCAGATATGAAAGAACAGATTGCAAAAACAACTATAGTTACGTCAGTAATTTTGCTTCCTCATAGAGGAAGCTTTGTTTTATACTAAGCAATTAATGTATATATTTATTTACCAAGTCTCTCTCCGCGCAAATATAAGGGCCCGGTCGCAATAACACGAGCAAATCTTCCTCTTGTGCAATATTTAAGAAATTTACTAGATCTGCGTCGCCGGCCCAATTAAATTGACCTGGTTCTGGTTCGTGAAGACTCCATTCAACATAACTGTATATCGCGAGAGAACAGAGACAAACTTAATTATTCGTTGATTATTTCGCGACATTATTTTAAACTTCATAAACAGTTAAAAGATCTATTACGTATTAATATCGATGTACTTAACTTCCTGACACAACAATGTAAATATTATCTTGTATTATCATATAAATTACAAAACGTGTAAATTACAAAATTACGAGATTTAACTTACGTGGAGACAGCGTTAAGTCCCGCGGCTCGCATTTTACTTAAACGATCCCTCCAGTATTGTCTAGGCGCTCGAAAATAATGAAAACTACCGGAAACATATCGGAAGGGTTTTCCATCCAATAAAAACTGATTGTTCTCGTAATCGACTTGGAAACCGTATCGCCATTCCGTATCCTGCAATCATTTGTTCTAAATTCTTGCTAATAATAAGTAAAATAATTTTATAAAAAGCGATGCAATTAATAGTTAAATTTCTAGAATATCGCTAGTCCAACCATTTTTACACAATATTTTGCTATATTTGTATTATATACTTCAGAGACATTTTGGGCTTATTTTTATACATTTTTTATTTCACGATTCAATTAATGTGTCATGCACTTTTATAATTTATGTAGAATATCATGTGGCATTCAAGTTATTGATACAGTCTTTTGTGTCATAAATGTATATAATTTTTGTTATGTTTTTTCGAGCCGGCTTTAGCGGAATTGTAATTGGAAGGTCATCATCTGAGGTCGGTTATTGTACGGCCAGTTGATTGTAAGTCTCTTTCTTCATCTTCTAACTTTGACCAGCCAGTATCATTATCCCGACTCCGATAGGTTAATCGTAGAGATAAAGACGTTCTCACAGAAACATGTAAGTAAGGCAACAAACATTCTGTAATATCTTTCTATCGCTTCTCGCAATGAGAACACGAATAAATACATAGATGTATGTATGTAATTTCATATTTAAATCTTCTTTTATTGTTTATCAAAACATACCATTTTGCGTATAATTTAAATACATGTTTAAACCTCATTAAAAAATTTAATCAATCCTTTTAGTTAAAAAAGTCATGAAAAGATCATAAAGGTTTAATACGCTTTAAATACAAATACACGTTCATTTATATTTTTATGTAAAAAATGAATTTAAATTCCAGTAACATTTCAGTTCCATTCAATCAGCGATGACTATATCTGTGATACGAGGTCGAGGACAATTGTCAATCGGTCAGAATCAATCTTTATGACTTTCATTCAAATTTTATGATTTATACGCGAACGTACTTCATGTACGAATTGTGCATGAACCAATGTTGTATTTTATTTTATTAAATCAAATGTGGTATCCGATTCAATACATTATTTTACTTTCTAAACGGTATCGACAATTTTAAGAATTCCGCGATTGGCATTTTGTTCTTAATTTAAAAAAGTAACCTGGAATAAAAAAGTAACCTACCAAATCCTATTTATCTTTCAAAAAGTTAGAGAATTTTTCTATTTCAAAACTCTTTCTCTTTTTTTAAAACTGTTGCCATCGTTATTTCCGGTTAAGCAATCAGTATCAAGTATACTGACAGACTATATTTATCTGCTTTCCTGCTACAGTTTTATCCGCTTTTGGCACATCTGTACATTTATGTGCCGTATATTTATATACAAACAAATTTAGATAAAATTATTTTAATTAGTTAATATCGTTGTTCCAATGTTTTTAATTTCAGGAAATTAAAATGTAATGCAAATAGATGTTTATATTTGTTGATAAGACAATATGTGGAAATCTTCAATATATAAGAATTCTTTCAAACATTAATCTGTAGATTAATTAAAAATTTTAATTAAATAGAAAATGAAGGAAAGTCTATTATATATTTCAGAGGAAACAAATAGTAGCGTACCGCAAAATTGTAGATTTGTATATATGGAGTGGTAAAAACCATAGTGGTGTAAGTCAAATTTTTAAAAATATTTTTTTATGTGCATAGATGCAATTTATATATTGTACAGATTGTATCTATGCACACGAAAAAATATTTTTAAAAATTTGACTTACACCACTATGATTTTTACCCCTACATATATATATTGAACATATAAATAAAAATATAAAAAAAATATATAATAGATAGCATTCAACATACGTTACTCGGTAAGTTAACCGTCTTCGATATAGCGCTACCAAATGCCAAAGTTGTCACAAGCAGAGTCGTCAATGACCACATTTTTGAATAAATCTTTTCGTCGTACTTCAGTTGCACTCTTCTATGCGCCTGTTAATTCACTATCCACGCTCGCGCGTCACTGACGATTTGACGGATTTGACGACGTGCCTAAGATACGTCAGACAATTGACGTTTAAAGTGTATCATCGGAGAGATACGCGTTCTTCGGTCACACTATTACTCAAGTATCGGTTCGATATCGTGCAAATATGCATGCGCGTATACTTTCAAATTCGAAAAACGTCACCAAAACATTGTACTGAATTTTTAAGCAACGCACTTATTTCACATACACAAATTTCAACTGAAAGTTTCTTGTACGGTTATATCCTTAAGATATATACTTAGATTATTTTGCAATAAAGTAGAAACTTCCTGAGCAGCACAAATAAGTTGGCCAACGGTTGGCCGCTGTAGAATCTATAGTGGCCAACCTAACCGTTGGCGAACTTGTTTGTGCTGCTCGGGTTCTTTCATATATATCGACATATTTAAACTTATCGTGTACAATTTACATACGTATAACTTACATGTATGATTCTATTAAAAACAATCTAGATGATCGATCGTTTAAAATATCTGTCACACTTTTATTCACAAAAAATCAGTGCTTCAAGAGATGTTACCTTTTAGGTTCTTAGGCCAAATTTCACCAACGTCGATTTCGGTTAACTATAACCAGTGTAACCTTCGGTGTAAACTCACTTTTCGTCTCTTTCTAAAGGGGCAGTTAGAAATAGATGAAGAGTGAATTTAACCAAAGGTTACAGTTAATCGACGTTGATGAAATTGGCCCTTAACCGCTTATCTTACTTACAATAACGAGTGACACAGATTACATACCAAAACTGAAAAACACGAGTGTGACTAGTGACGTAGTACGTAGTTTACGGGAGTGTGAAGTGTGACTCGCGGTTGCTATGAGCGCTACATTCAATTATCGCGCAATTATATATGTTATAATAAACGGTTATGTTAAAATATACTATAATAACTTTTTAAATTCAAAATTTGTGCTAAAAAATATTTTAATTTATTTTTTTCAAATTTCTATATGACACTACTATTTAATTCTTTTTTTTAAAACTATATTTATATTAAAAATTCTATCAAATGACATAGACAGAACAGAAGACGCTTATCTAGCGAGCGTTAACGTGCATTATCCCAAAAAAGAGATAAAAAATTAAATAGTCAACTCTGGCGAGCGCATAGTGATGTGAAAAATCGTTTAAAAAGGCAAGAGGTTGAATTTTCATCTCTAATAACTTTTTCAATTACTAACATTTTGAAATATATATCCACATTTATAGATTATACATCTTACCACATACATCTTACTTATACAAATATAATCAAATTTTAATATATGTGATTGATATAGAAATATAAAGTTTAAAAAAAGAACAAGCATAAAATAATTGAAACAGTTTTCTTGATATTAAATTTAGCGACTTGTATTTTATATATTAATTAACTTGCAAGAAATCACGCGCGTTTTATAGAACTGAATTATCTCTTAAAACATTTACAAATGTTTCAAGCAAGAATAAAATTTTTTAAAACCTTATAGGTTTCAGCTTAAAAAAAGTTAAACATATTGAATGTATAATACTATATTAGACACAGTCGTGTTTATCGTTTAAAGATAAACTGCGCGGAATGAAGCGTTGAAATACATTCTTGCGCCGCTATATGTCGCACATGTTGAATCGGAGATTTAACTCTAACTCAAATTTGTTATCATGTGCGATAACAAATTATTATCTGTTTTTACTTCAGTTGATGCAAAAACTTTAATATAAATTTTATATTTAAAATTTTAGTAAAAATCATTTATTATATCCCAAATATAATTATTCATGCATATATTAAATTTGTATATTATAATATATATCTATTGAATTTATAAATAGATAAATGATACAATTTTATCATAAAGTTTTATTAATTTATTAATACAAATTTATTTTGTATTAAAAGCGTACGTGATCCAATAATACTCCTACAGTCACACTTAATTAAATAAATCCTAAATTAGATTCATCCCAGATTCGATACAGATTGGAACTTCATTTTTCTCGTTTGCGACATATATTCCAATTCTAATATGATCAACTCGTTCTCGCCTGTGCGAAGATACGGAGCTGGAACATACAGGGTGATTTGCGGGCCTGCCAATGGCCAGTATCTCCCGAGATTGTGACCGTTCACGAAGGCTACTCCTTTTCCCCAGCCACTGGTATCTAGAAACGTGTCTAACGGTTGCTCGGAAATCGTGAACCGTCCACGCAGAAATACCGGACCGTTGTACAGAGTGCCACTCTCAATGTGTATAGTTGTCATGTTCCGGAGAGAGGATACGTCAGAAAACGTGTACCCCGTCATATTCCAGGTGGTCAACTTAGTGCCGCTGAGAGTCACGTTTGATATCCCCTGAGATGCAAGAAAGCAAATAATCGCGGAATGTTCAACGCTAAAACGTCCACGCGATTGTCCACGTTCGTTGAATTAGCGCAAAATGTTATATTTTGCACAAGAAATAAATAATTAATAGAAATTGTTACTACGGTTGTTCGCGTATTATTCTATATTTTAACACTTTTCCGATACCTTAAACTCGTGAATGTCATTGCCAAAATTCAAGCGACCTTGATTCTCCACCAGTAGACCCAAGTGGCGACCATAAGGGTTCTCCAGTGGTAGAGTAAATATTTTATCCATGCGACTCAGAGTGCCGCACAGTCGATCATCCACGTAAACCAGCGCCCTGTCCTTCGTCGTTGCTCGCAGGATGGCCGGGTCTGAGAAGGGAGACGGCAATTCCGTCTCGTAAAGGACAAATCCTTGATTCACCGAGAGATCCTCGAAGGTTTTAGGCTGGTGTCCAGTCGTCCGGATCACCGCGAATGGAGACTGACTGTCGAGCAACTTCTGTACCGGTTCCAATAACACTGGACCATAATTACCTTTCGGAGATGCAGTTGGGAGAGACATATTTGGCAACGGCAAATACTGTAATTTCAAAGAGCACGTGAATCGACTTATAAAATAGATATTTGTTATGCGTTTCCGGTAACCAATAAGAAGTAATCTTTTTTATGAAATTTGTAATAACAAACAAAGAATGTGATAGTGTATTATCACAAAGAAAATCACGTACGAGACCGACAACGTCCCTTATAGCAAAGTATTTATCTGTCGGATCTCCGGCTTCGGTCAAAGGAGCATCGTAATCGTACGAAGTCAATTGTGGATTGTACACGTTTTTCCCACCATTAGCTCCTGTGGTGGAATAATAATCGTTGAGTAAAGTACATTTTTTGCTGATATAATTTCATTAACTGCACCGATAAAATGTTATTTTTATCAGAATTTTATTTGCTGCAATTCACGAAATTAATAAAAAGTTTACTAACCAGAAGTGAAACCGAAGTTTGTACCTCCATAAAACATGTAAAAGTTAACGGAAGCACCTACAGCAAGCATTTCTCTCAACGTTTTTATAACAGGCTTTGTTTTTACTTTCTTCAAGGTATCTCCCCAATGCGTAAACCAACCTGGATAGAATTCAGAATTCACCAATGGGCCCTACGCATCAATTTTCAAATTTGATCAAACATTTTAATTTTAATTAACTAGACATCCACAGACGCACGCTACGCGCGCGCTATTTATCTTTAATGTGTTTCACTGTTATTATTACACTATTAACCGTGCTATTAATCACACAACTGTCAAAATATGCCATGACAGCCATTTATAAAGTAAGTAGTAAGAGAACCAATCGGCATCGCGGAAAAACGACAACAATACTTCGATAGATTCGAGTATCAATGACATGCCCTTTCTAGAAGAGAATTAATTAATGATTTCTTAAACACAATATCACTTACTCTTGGCTGATAAAGGCGCATAATCTGAAAGGTATTAGTCACATTGCTGATGCCCGATCCAAAATTGATGGTAGCATATGCACCAGGTACGATTCCGCATCGAAGTAAAGACGCGGATGCACCGTCGGCTGTATACAGAAGAGCCTTATTGCCAATTTTTCTGACGAAAACTTCTTTTAATATGTCCGTGTACTCTGTGTCGCAAGCCTTGTAACTTCCGTATTCGTTTTCTACCTATTAATGTGATTAAAATTAAGATAACAGTATTAAAATAATAGTAATAAAGTTGGTAATTGACACGTGAAGATAAAAATATTAAAAAGCATATCTGTGATAATTTTTTCAACTTCTTCAAATCCGCTTTAATAATTGTCAACTGTATTGTTGTTTATCGATTGTTATTGACTTGGTATTGGCTGCGTTCAGCGTTTTTTTTGCAACTATTGGAAGTTTTTTGAGCTCAGATTCAACAGTTGCAAAATAAACATTCTGCTGAACGTGGCCATTGGCTTGTTATCAGCACAGAATGATAACATCATAAAGCGATAATGTCTGGAGCAATATTAATCATTACTTATCTCGAAAACGTAATAAATATTTTAAGAGATAAACATAATGTTACACATAAGTTACATAATCATAATATTTCTTAATCTCGTTAATAGGTGTTACCTGAACCATAATTACTGGTCCCCCATTACCCTTTAAAAATGGCTCTACTTTATCCAGTACTTGATTTAGATACAATGTAGCATATCTCACGAAATCTGTAGAAACAGATAAAATTTTAAATAATAAAATTGGATTCTACAATTTGCTGTAGTAATATCATTTTATCAATATATTTTAAAATATTTTGCATCTTTAATATATCAATTTAAAATATGAGAAATGGTAAAAAAGGAAGAATTAATTATTATGGAAAATAAAAAGATTCTTACAGAATAAATCACTTTTACTTCGCCAGTCAAATAATAAACAACAATGAAAATATTAATCAATTCTACTAGCCATTATAATGGCCAAGACAATACGACTGCGATTTTTTTCGATTATCGTCAAGACGCTCTTTTAAACAATATAAATTGATGTAATCTTTGATACTTGTATATATAAGCATTTTATTTAAATAATTAAAAAAAAAGATTCTTATCTCTTATCATGAAAGTAGCAGATTGTTATCAGTTATTGACATCAATGACATCTCAATTTTATATCGAGCAAGCGAATTTGTGCGGAAATAAAATACATTTGATTTAACAAATATCAGATATTATAAAACGGCATATATTATACCCGAAATCATAATAAGAGCAATAATATGTAAATTTTCCATTTCTTCACAAATTTATTGCCACATAAAAAATCGAAAATGTTTTTCAAAGCCCGAAACATGTTTTTATATAATAATTCAATGAAACGAATTATAGCTTACCTGCATCTTTTGTGCGTAACTTTATATTCGGTACTTCACGAAGCAACCAATACGGTAAACCACCCTAAAGGTATGTCAGGATTATTAAGATAGTAGAATAATATTTTTAAAATTTTACTATATATAATTAGAAAAAAAGTAAAGAGACGAATTTTTATGTTTTGCTTCAGATATGAAAAAACAGATTGCAAAAGACAACTAGTTGCGCCAGTAATTTTATACTTAAGCAATTAATGTATATATTTATTTACCAAGTCTCTTTCCGCGCAAATATAAGGGCCCGGTCGCAACAACACGAACAAATCTTCCTCTTGTGCAATATTTAAGAAATTTACTAGATCTGCGTCGCCGGCCCAATTAAATTGACCTGGTTCTGGTTCATGAAAACTCCATTCAACATAACTGTATATCGCGAGGGAAAAGAGACAAATTTAATCT
This sequence comes from Temnothorax ravouxi, assembly GCA_030770255.1. Classification (NCBI taxonomy): domain Eukaryota; kingdom Metazoa; phylum Arthropoda; class Insecta; order Hymenoptera; family Formicidae; genus Temnothorax; species Temnothorax ravouxi. Next base: position 12,937 of record JASTWP010000021.1, read on the forward strand.
GTCGATGTATTTAACTCCCTGGACAACAATGTAAATACTATCTTGTATTATCATATAAATTAAAAAACGTGTAAATTACAAATTACGAGATTTAACTTACGTGGAGACAGCGTTAAGTCCCGCGGCTCGCATTTTCCTTAAACGATCTCTCCAGTATTGTCTAGGCGCTCGAAAATAATGAAAACTACCGGAAACATATCGAAAAGGTTTTCCATCCAATAAAAACTGATTGTTTTCGTAATCGACTTCGAAACCGTATCGCCATTCCGTATCCTGCAATCATTTGTTCTAAACTCTTTGCTAACAATAAGTAAAATAATTTTATAAAAAGCGATGCAATTAATAGTTAAATTTCTAGAATATCGCTAGTCCAACCATTTTTACACAATATTTTACTATATTTGTATTATATACTTCAGAGACATTTTGGGCTTATTTTTATACATTTTTTATTTCGCGATTCAATTAATGTCATGCATTTTTATAATTTATGTAGAATATTATTTGGCATTCAAGTTATTGATGCATGTCAGTCTTTTGTGTCATAAATGTATATAATTTTCGTTATGTTTTTTCGAGCCGGCTTTTTAGCAGAATTGTAATTGAAAGCTAGGTCATCATCTGAGGTCGGTTATTGTACGGTCGGTTGATCGTCAGTCTCTCTCTTCTAACTTTGACCGGTATCATTATCCCCCGACTCCGATAGGTTAATCATAGAGATAAATACGTTCTCACAGAAACATGTAAGTAACGCAACAGACATTTTGTAATATCTTTATATCGCTTCTCGCAATGAGAACACGAATAAATACATACATGTATGTACGTAATTTCATATGTAAATCTTCTTTTGTTTATCGAAACGTATGTACCATTTTGCATATAATTTAAATACATGTTTAAACCTCATTAAAAAATTGAACCAAACAATCTTTTTAGTTAAGAATGTCATAAAAAGCTCATAAAGGTTTAGTACGCTTTAAATACAAATACACGTTCATTTATATGTCTATGTAAAAAATGAATATAAATTCAAGTAAGGGCCATTGCAGCGCCCTTACGAACATTGCCGTAGCGTCTTACGCCTTACGTGAGAATCTTGCGTTACGCGATACGCAAGCCAATCTTACGGCAACGCACGAAGAATAGCGCCACGTAACGTACGTAACATAAGACTAATTACGTTACGTTTTTCTATGTGCGTTGCCATAACATTATCTTGTGTGTCGTGTAACGCAAAATTTTCACGTAAGGCTCAAGATGCTATGGCAATGTTCGTGCGCTAGCCCTAACATATCAGTTCCATTCAATCAGCGATGACTATATCTGGAATACAAGGTCGAGAACAATTGTTAATCGGTCAGAATCAATCTTTATAACTTGCATTGAAATTTTATGATTTTTATGCGAACGTACTTCATGTGTACGAACTGTGCATGAACCGATGTTGTATTTTATTATAAAATCAAATGTGATATTCTATATATTCAATACACATTATTTTAACTTTCTAAACAGTATCGACAATTTTAAGAATTTCGATTGATATTTTGTTCTCAATTTAAAAAAATCTGGGATAAAAAGTAACCTGCCAAATCCTATTTATATCTTTCAAAATTCTTTCTTTTTTTCTAAAACTGTTGCCACCGTTATTTCCGGTTAAGCAATCAGTATCAACTGACAGACTATATTTATCTGCTTTCCTCTTACAGTTTTGTCCGCTTTTGGCATATCTGTACATTTATGTACCGTATTTTTAAATACAAACAAAATTAGGTGAAATTGTTTTAATAAAAAATTTTAATTAAATAGAAATTGAAGGAAAGTCTATTATATATTTCAGAAAAAACGAATAGTAGCGTACCGCAAAATTGTAGATTTGTATATATTTATATATATTAAACATATAAAATATAAAAAAATTATATAATAGATAGCATTCAACATACGTTACTCGGTAAGTTAACTGTCTTCGATATAGCGCTACCGAATGCCAAAGTTGTCACAAGCAGAGTTGTTAATGACCACATTTTTGAATAAATCTTTTCGTCGTACTTCAGTTGCACTCTTCTATGCGCCTGTTCATTCACTATTCACGCTCGCGCGTCACTGACGATTTGACGGATTTGACGGTGTGCCTATATAATAAGCCGGTATCAGACTACGCATTGGAGATTAAGATTAAAGATTGAAAATTAAAGATTGTTTAATTACACTAGCAACGCATTGAAGATTTAGATTAAAGATTAAAGATTAAAGATTGTTCAGAGCATTCTGAGCTATCAGACTACGCATTGGAGATTAAGATTACGAATTAAAGATTAAATTTTGACCAATCAGAATGAAGTAGCTTAAGAGTGAAATTAGGAATTGAATTTTAGAGGTCAATCTATTTTTTAAATGTTTAATAGCAATCTCAGCCAATAGCCATCTGACTTTTAGTCACGTGATAGTTGCGCGGTGTTTCGCGATGTTTTCGATCTCTAGACTACTTGGTGAGTTACCTTAGACCTATAGTAACAATGAAATTATTTTTACAGGTATGGATCTTTTAGTCTAACAAGTATGTTTTCAATTTCGTTTCTGAAACCTCCAATTATGAAACTCACCACGGTGGAACGGAGAACTTTTTAATTTTTTAATATTATACCGCTGAAGGTGGCTCAAACTTAAGCCGAAACGTACGGATTGATTGATGTAAAACATAAGTAATAAATCAGTGATTCTGATATTATGAACAAAAAACCGCGGCGCGTCTAACTATCACAACCTTTTCCAATTTTATTATTAAATTTTTAGCGATTTGTATTTTATATATTGATTAACTTGCAAGAAATCGCGCGCGTTTTATAAAACTTAATTATCTCTTAAAATATTTACCTACAAATCTTTCAAGAAAAAATAAAATTTTTTAAAACTTTATAGGCTTTAGCTTAAAAAAAAATTAAACGTATTAAATGTATAATATTATATTAGACACAGTCGTGTTTATCGTTTAAAGATAAACTGTGCGGAATAAAGCGTTGAAATACATTCTTGCGCCGCTATATGTCGCAAATGTTGAGTTATCGGAGATTTAACTCTAACTCAAAGTTATCAATTGCGATAACAAATTATTATCTGTTTTTACTTCAGTTGATGCAAAAACTTTAATATAAATTTTATATTTAAAATTTTAGTAAAAATGATTTATTATATCCCAATTATAATTATTCATACATATATTAAATTAATATTATAATATATATTGGATTTATAGATAGAGAAATGATACAATTTTATGATATAGTTTTATTAATTTATTAATATAAATTGCAAAACCAACGCTAAAGATTCTTCTTTTCTGTTGATTTTTTCTCTACTTCAAAGTCTTATTATTTTCAATAAAATTTGGTTAATGCTTTCTTTTCATTCCATTTCATTAATTAATTATTTTATTAACTCTGCTTTATTTTTTCGTTTAGATTTTTATCATTGTTGATTTCTTTTCTATTTTATGCGAAAGCGACATCACAATTTTTACACGTAGCGCGTGCTGAAAAACATCGCAGACATACTTTTTAAGACATTTTTAAATCTTTACCAAAATATGTCTAAACATTTTCTGAAAAATATAATTTTTTATAAAATAATCTTTTTGAAGCACATACAGCTATTTACATTATCGACTGTAACATTTATTGATTGAAATATAGCGTGCGTCCAATCTGGATGTGACATAGCACATAAAACTATTATTATTTGTTATTAGTTGAAATTTTTGGCATTCTTTTATTATTTAATGTCACAACGATACAATTAAAGCGACAGGAAATGCGTTAACAAGAACATAAAGCAGGAGATAAAATTATTTGATAAATTAATATGTCAATAATTTTATATTTACATGATTTTGTTAATAACCAAAATTGATCTCAATCCATTATAATATCTTATAATCTGGCGTCATAATATTTTATTCATAGTCCTGTCCATAATGTGAATAAAAGTAAGAGATAATAAATTCTTTATGAAATTAAAATACTTGAAATGATATAGTTTATTTTACTTTATTCCTAATTATATCCTATTATTATTTTCAATTTTCAAAAATTTCTATTTTTGCTGTTCAAAGTCCCTAAACTATTTCAAAATCGTTATACAAATGTTTTCTGATAGTTTTATAAAACAGCCTCAAAATTTTAAAATACATATATTTCTTAGATAACTTATTAACTCTCAAAACATCGTAATGTTTTCTGGATTAATATTATCAAATATTTATTACGATTGTACTAAAAAGATTTGCCAAAACATCAAATTTTAATAATGTATCTAAAAAGTTTAAAATTCTTCTATTAAAACTGTAAATTTTAAATCGCTTATATCAATATTTATTAAATTATTTTTTATACAATTGCATTTTTTCGTTGGCTAATATCACAGAGGGAAATATAATATAAAGCTTTAGTTATGCTACACACCAGACGGTGAGGAGGTATCTAACGACGTTTAACCAGACACACGGTTCGGGCATTATTATTATATAAACTCGTATCCTGGTTACACACGAGTGATTTAGAAACTTTGAGGTCATCAAGCATTTGTCGTGATGAAGGATAATTGAGATGGTAGTATAAAGATATATATCATATTCGGCAATTCTTATTAATTGGTAGGTTTCCTCATTCTTACATTTAATACAGGTTGTTACTAAAATATTCGGACAAACTTGAGACGCGACTTTTGAATTACGAGTAACACAATCACAGAGCAATAAACTTTAGGAAGACGTATGAAATCAATGATGCGCCTTAAATACTGTTATAAAAATTTTGACAATTCGTGTAACTTTGAGGCTTACAAAAATTAGATTGTACCATTAAAACGCTGTAAGAACAGCGGCCGCATCGTTTCTTCGATTAGCATGCGGTGGTCAACAAATTTGTGACAATTAAGCCACTTAATGCAGATGGCACACGTGGAAATGTCTATGCCTTGTACGCATTTGGCATTCGTATACTCGCAAATATTTTTTAAGAGACTAAGTTAATTGGGGTTAATGGGAGAAGCAACTGTGCTGCAGCAGCTTTTGCACATTTGATAATCGGGTGTATATAATATTCACGAATAATTCAGGATTAGGTAGTATGTCTTCCCAAGAAATGTAAGAAATCTAATTAGTTACTCTTTATAATTGGTTGTATAATTTATTTAATTTTCTTTCACGAAGCAAGTAGTTTTCCTTGTTGAAAAATTTAGAACAATTAATATTTTTTATAAAAAAGTAAAAAATATTATTGATTTTTTCGTTAATCTTAAATTGTTTTATGTAAGATAACATATATTAACTTACCAATATGTAAGTAAGAGCCTAAATAATCAAATTATCAAGTTGTGTCTCAAATAATTATCTACCCTTTATAAAAACTGTTTTTTTACATTGTATTTTATATTCTGTAATTATAATTTTTGTTAAAATCTTAAATTTTTATAATCTTATATTCCCGTGTCTGCTCTTGATACTTTTAGTATATTATATAATAGAGATATAACATAAATAAAAAAAATGCATTTAATTTGCAATTTTTATTATTTACGTAATCAATAGCCAAATAATAACTAAAAATAAAATATTAAAAATATACGAATACATACGTTATTAAACGTACACTTTGGTTCTAAAATATTCTTATCAAATATTTGTGCGCTTTTATTTGAAATATAGTATTCATGTATCTCCACTTTTATCAGAAAAGTCCAGTGTAATTTTCGGATGCGCTTTATTTCTGAAAAAAATGGTCTCATTCAAAAAAATCAATTAGTTTTCTCTCTAAAAAAAAAAGTTTCTCTTCCTTGATGTTAAAGATTATGCAAAATTAAATTAGGAATAAGCTTATATCACTTTTTTAGATGTTTAAAGTTCACAATTAGCAGTAGAGTCTTTATTTTTAAGCACTTGAAACTTCAAAATCTTGATGGCATTTTCCCGAGAGAATTTCTCTCTCTGATTATAAAGGATATTTCAAAGAAAGCAGTTCAAAATTTTACAAGTTTATAATGCTAAACCAAATAAAAATTTTTAGTTAACAATCGTTATCAACAAGCCTTATAATATTTATTAAACCGTATAAAAACTCTTTAATCAGTATAAGTTTGTAAACCGGTTCTCTTGTGGTAAACAAGTGATTTTCTATTTTCTAAGTTATGAAAATAATTATTGATGATTTCGTAGAATTGTTTTGTCATTTAATTGTTTAAATTTCTTACAAAAGACATTTTATGCGTCATTCTTTCATTCCCATAAATATTTAATATTTCCATATCGTTGTACACACAGGTATACAACCTGTATTTCTATTGACACAACTATGCATAAAATGCATGTACGTGATTTTCTCGTTGAATGATTTAATGATTCGCCATTGCTTACAATTAGTTAGATTTATATCTTAAATTATCTGGTAAAGTAGAATCTTGACTATCGTACGTCTGCTGCGATTCTGCTCATTAAAACCAGCATTTACGTAGTACAATAATACGATATTACGATCTATAATTTTTTGTTTTTATATTGTGGTAAATGGAGTTGCAGTGTAAACGCGCACATTAAAATTATCGAAATGTAAAATTGTTCTTTACTTTGAAATAATATTTCGACTCACGAATCAATATTTTGAATCACTTTTGTCGAAACATTTTGTATGCTAATTAATGTATTGTTTTATGCAACGCCATTATTTTGTGTATATAATGATTATTGAACAATTTATAGTACTGTGTGTATTGCGTCTGAATAAGATTTACAATTTAAAGTTTCCTACAATTTTTCCGTCAAATTCCATTGTACAATTCTAATGTCACAATTAGATGACCACAAAAATGACGTACTAAGAAAAATTTTTTAAATCACTTTTTCATTGAAAACAATTTTTACAACATAAGCGTTAATTTCAACAAAAGTCCATATTAACCGTATTTTGTTTGTGCGTAAAATTTTCGCATTTTATATAAAATAGATGCTCATAACGAGTACATAATTCAAATTTTGAAGGAAAACATCGGCGCAAAATATTGAAAATGCAACTAAAACGAGCAGAACCGGAATTAATATTCCACGATTAACTTTGTAACCGATCCGGGAAGATGCCATGGAGATAGCACTTCTATCATCTCGCGCGCGTAAAATTGCAGGTTGCAAATCCGATGCGTATTTTTTGCACTCCTATGTAACGGCGCCATGTCCCGACGTGACGTTTGGCGCCGGCATCCCTCCTCTTCGGTGGACAACACAAGCGGCTTGAAAGACTTTTCTTGACTTGCGTCTTCGAGTATACGATAGTCGTTACGCTTGAGCCGTCGGTTTCGCACGATTTGCAAGCGAGTATACGAACAAACTCATTTTCTAATAACGTTCTTGTTAATGTGACATTACGCGAGTGCGCCAAGTCCAGCTTTCGATCTTGTAAGCCAACCGGATTTCTGAGTAAGAAGACCATTTGAATTTAAGCGCTGCGTCGCGTCGTTCAATCAGTACATCTTATGTGCGTGACAAGTCGATATCTTTACGGATTCTTTTTTTTTAAGTTTTGTTGATATCCAATAGGGTTACATAATTTAAAATTTCTTGGATACTAAGAAATTAATTGTTATCAATAATATATATCTCATGTCAGTTTAAATAATATAAAAAAATATAAATTGATTTTACATTATATAATTTATTATTGGAATTCGGTTTTTCCATAAATCGCGTTAATTTTAATAAAAGCTTTTCTGATATATTTTAAAAATTCATTTTTTTTTCATGAAAATGTGTCTAGGAAAAGCATTTATTACAATTTTTAAATTATTTTGATATTATAATATATAATAACTAGAAATTAAAAGTTCTATTAAAGTTCTGTTAAAGTCCACTTGAAATTAATAAAAAATTAATATTCATTTATGTTCTTAAAGTTTAATTCGCATTAAATCCTCCTTTTAAATCCTCATCTTGTTTATCGTGGAGAAATGTCGTGAAAGAATGCATATTCCTGGCAAATTATAGTTTCATGTTTCTTGCAACCTTAATTATGTACTTAAAAAAATGCGAACTACACAGATTGGGTGTGCAAGAAATCTGCTCAAAGTTGTAGATTTTTGTGACTACATATCGCCTGTGATTTCCGCACGTAAATCATAATTGGACCTCAGCAGGGATGATAACAGTAATAACGCGATAATAACAGCGAAGAAAAGTTGTATCTGCGAGAGGAGTCATTGGAACACCAACATTTTCTGTGCCCTTCATAACGGGGTTTGCTGCTTCCTTTCCATTTCTGTTTTTCTTCCTCTTCGTTCAAGTTCAACGTCCTATCATTCTGTATGACGTATAACTATACAAATATTGATCATCGCTTTTCAAGACCTATTTTCGCGAAAAATGCGCTTTGTAATTATGTAAATCGTAACTACTGTTTTATCTATGTTCTGTGCTGATATGTACTTAAGTCATAACTTGTCTGATACCTGAGAAAAACTGAAAATTATCTTCGCGATTCGAATGAGATAAAAAGTAATGCTAATACAACAAGGTGTGTAATTACTCTTGTAAAGCATGTATACATATGCATGATTTGAGGACTCTGTCATCAGTTCTGCGATTTCTATTCCGTTAGAAAAGTCGAAATGTTAATTGGTACAATCACAACGAATAATAATAATTAATCCGCAAGTTATAATAAGCATTATACATTGATACCACACACCGGTTACTATTGAGCGATTCGAGGAATGTCCGTTATTGCGAAAAACAATTTCTTGTTGAACTGTGAGTAGGAGAGGTAGAAGAAGTAGGGGAGTAGGTGAAAGGAGAAAAGAGATTAGAAATAGAAAAATACGATCACACCACTATGTACGTGTATATAAAAATTATATCATCGTATTCATCTAAAAAATAATTGCTAACCGATGTCTTCAACTTATCACTCACGTATTTATATATTTTACTATCCAATGTTACAGATATCTGAATACAAAAAAAATAAAAGTTTAGCAGAACGTGAAAGCAGACAGTGATATGAAGAAGACGAAAACAAACGCTTCCGAATATGGTACGTTTCTTGATAACAAATTAAATTAAAGCGATCATCAATATTATATAAAACCCGATCCTATAGAAATAAGTATTAAATTCACCTGCTTATTATATTAAATCGAGTTGAATACTTTGAGAAGAAAGAAAAGGAATAGAAAACAGAATCAAATTTTTTAAGTTAATTTCATAGATTTCAACAGCACCTTAAGTTAAATTTTAAAAATGCTTTTTGTTTAATTGTTTTTATTTCTCACATTTTATTAGCTTTCTTTTTGTATTTATTTAATATTTTATATATAATTCTTTCGTGGAATTTTGAAAAAATAAATTTTGTCATTATACACGAATCATAGAGCGTACTCGAAATCAGTTTTAAAATCGTATTTTTTAAACATTTTTTTATGTTTAAAAGCAATGCATGTTAGAATAATGTAATGTTTAAAACATGGTTTAAACATTTGTTTTAAACATAAAGGTATTTTTATAATAACTTCGATGTGTAAATACGGTAAAATGCGAAAGCTACGATAAACGATGGTTTATTAATAGTATATCACCTTCCTGTTTCCGCAAGGCAAAAATCGACTCCAAATTTTTTAAAAATTTCTCAAATTAAATTTTGAGCGGTTTATTTCGGCACGTACATATATAATAACGTTAGGATAAATCTGTATCGCATGACTCTGAGACATAGCAACTTGAAAGGCAAGACTGACCTTTCGAGTCGCCGAAGAAGGATGTCGATGTAAGTTGGAGCGCCCAAGATCGAAGGTTATCTTCTTGGTGTCTCGAGGTTAGCATTCATTTTATGGTTTACATGCACTCCCTATAGTCTTTTTTTCTTTCTGCGAACTGGTTTCGTCGTCATTTTACGCCATAATACATATTTATTACATATTTCGGTTCTACTGTCAGTGATTGTTAGCAACATCAGCAAAGTATCAATTATTGTTGTGAGAGGCGTTTCGCATGATTACTCTTAGTGGAGGCAAATTAGGTTTTTATCTCAGAACCGGTTAAAACTACTCGGATTTAAACAATTTTTTTTTTAATGTAGGTAATTAAAAACACTACAATGTTTATGGGTGAAAAATTGACGCTAATTGTTTATTTAATAAATTGTTATTTAATAATTATTTAATAAATTAAAGCGTCAATTTTTAACCCATAAACATTGTAGTGTTTTTAATTACCTACATTTAAAAAAAAACGTTCAAATTCGAGCAGTTTTTACCGGTTCCGAGATAACGCACTTTTTGGTCTAATTTGCCTCCACTATCTCGCATAGCAATATCAAAGGCGATATATGTAACATTTAATTACAGAAGTGAGAAATAGTCATTAATTTCTTTATGATTTCTTTCGTTATCGGTTTTAATTTCTTTATTTTTTAACAACGTACTTAGAAACTGATTTCGGATAAATTTTTGCCGCCCTTTCCATATATGTAATATTTAAAAAAATACCCTTTATAATATCAAGAAAATTTATCTGTGTCGAGTATTGAGAGAAACATTTAATGCTTACTCTCAGATCTCATTACTCGGAAATATGCATAAAAAAGAAAGAGAGATTACTTAACTGTTTAACTTATAAATATTTATGAATCATTTGTCATGAACAAGCAAGGTTAAACATTTTATTACGCAGCTGCTGCGCTAGACAATTGTAATTACGGATTGATGATTTAATTTTGATTCTCTAGTACTGAACGAGGAAAATCACACATTGTTTTTCTCATCTATGAACCAATGGACTTGTCTTTTTAATTCCTATTAGATTTTATATGTAAATGAGCGATTGTTTTCATACTACACATTACACACATGCTTGTTACCAATTTCTGGAAACCATTATATGTGTTGTCATAAATTACCTGTTGTGCAAATAAAATTTGACAAAGAGATATGTTTCTGATGTAAATGCTTCCGATGCAGATGTATTTCAGTGTAAATTGCTTAATCAACCTAATCAGTCTGATAGATTCGTAATGATAAATTCGTTTGAACCCTCACAAATTCTATTGCTCTCATTAAGTAAAAATATCTGTATTAGAAACAGATTTTCTTTTAACAAAGTGAATGATATTTCATTCTTCGAATCGAAATGATGATTTTATACGATTTTAGACAAGATAAATTTTTACAGCGGAATGTAAATATGTGTTTGTATAAATATTGCAATATTACGACATTAAATACAATTATTAAGAAGGTTACAATTTTATGTTAATTTTACGCTAGTATACAAAAATTTCTTAATGTGGAAGTCTTTGTAATTGTATATAATCTTATATATGGTGTTGACTTTTATAATGCGTATGCGCATTTCTTTTTTATACGAAGCTCGACAAATAATTTTGTATTACATTTATACCAAACGTAGCTGATAGCGCCCATTTATACAAAACTGATTGAGAAGTTGTAAATCAACTTAACCATTGCATAATGCAATAAATTTGTAATTAAAATCAAGTGTAAATAATGTGCGTAATTACAACGTACCTACACCTAATATGCGCAAAAAATTTTTTCAAAAGCGATAAAAATCATGCAGATAAAGATTCGATGCAATAAAAAATTTGCATCGTATATTTTATCACAACAATAAAAAGAATGTGGCACGTCTTACGATTAATAATTGTATTAAGCTGCATCATTATTGATTGTCATTTGATTTATATCGCCGTATGTGAGAAACAAGAATAATTTATGTGTAATTTATTTCTACACGTGAAAATAACAATCCCTTCTGCGAAAACTCGCAATCGAGGCATCGTAACCTAGGATTTAAAACCTAGCCTTCAGTTAATAGAATTTAATGTGAGTTTGCAAATGAAAAAAAGTGTCTCCTTAAATTGCAGCACACGTAAATACCAAGCAAGTTCCTAACGGTAAGGACGATCATGTCGATTCTAACGCAAGTGTGGACGCCGTGCAGGCCGCGATTGGCAATCTCGGCAGGTGGCAAATCATCATCTGCCTGGCGATGTCTTTGGTCAAATTTCCGGTAGCGTGGCATCAATTAGCGATCGTTTTTATGGCGCCTCATCAAGATTACAACTGCACAGAACCTGCTACTACAGAGAAATATTCCAAGGACCAATGCACAGCCAATGTTAACGGCACACTGATAAAATGCACGGAATGGGAATACGATAGGACAATATTTCCCGAGACCATTATATCACAAGTAAGTATATCATGAGTTCGAAAATCATTGTTTTAGAATATAAACAAACGTATTCGTGTGAGATGTAGTTGAGCGACGAAATTCCCTTTTGGTTAGCGGTTTGAAAATTTATTTAGAAAAGTAAAAAATTGTTACCGTTTCAGTGGAATCTGGTCTGTGATCGTACGCATTATGCGAATATTCAACAGTCCATTCTTATGTTTGGAATACTTCTCGGCAACATAATCTTTGGCAGTTTAGCAGACAGGCAAGTACACGTATTATTGAATATATGATTTCAAATCGTAAAACAGTTACAAAGAAATGAAAAATATACGAATATTCACAGATATGGCAGGAAAACGCCGCTGATAGTTTCTATTGTTCTTCAACTTTTGTCAGGTATTGGATGCGCCGTGGTACCTTGGTTTTACGCATTATTACTATTGAAGTTGTTAAGTGCCTTAGCCACTGGAGGCACGATGGTTACTAGTTACGTTATCTGTAAGTGATTCTTTATTTAGAAGAGTATTAAGATTACAAAAAAAACAGACCTTGGTAACTTTTAACGGTGGAAAAAGTTGTTATAAAATCTCGTTGTTATTTGTATAAAAATCAGTATTTACAATGTCAATTTAAATGTTATATTAAAAACAAATTTTTTTTGCTAATAAAATAAGTCAATATAATGAGCATTTTTAAAAATATTTTTCAGGTATGGAAATAGTAGGTACAAAATGGCGTGCCGCCATCACCGTTTTATATCAAGTTCCATACAGTTTAGGCCATATGTCGCTGGCAGGACTCGCATTCTGGTTTCGACATTGGCAACAACTACAGATTGCCATCACACTTCCATCCATTATTCTTTTAAGTTATTGGTGGATAATACCTGAATCACCCAGATGGTTACTAGCTGTGGGAAAGCAGAGAGAAGCATGCGAGATATTGCGAAAGGGGGCCAATGTTAATAAAGTGGAAAATATAGACATTCCCGAAATAGTTAGAAAACATTGCTTGCACCAGGTAAGAGTTACAATTCTATTTATTGAAAGATTTTGACAAATAGATCCAAACGTAAGAAATATAATCAAGAAGAACAAGAAAAATTTTCCAAGAAATTAATTCCCTTTAACTCTAACATTCGCTTTTGTATTTTAGAATCTTAAGAAATCTACTCTAGATTACAAGGCTTCGTTTTTCGACTTGCTTCGCACGCCGAACATGCGAGTGAAGTCACTCTCTATTTTTTTTAATTGGATGGTTTGCGGAATGGGTTTGTTTGGCATATCACAGTACATTGGCCAGGTCGGTGGCGATATTTTCATTAATTTCGCAGTATCCGGTGCCATACAGATTCCTGGGAATTTCGTCGCTTGGTGGGCAATGAATGCATTGGGTCGACGGATTACCCTGATTTGCAGCAATTCTATAAGCGGTGTGGCCTGTCTATTCTTAATCTTCGTCTCAAATGGTAAGAAATTATACATAAATTTATTGTTATTTTCTTGTAACTACGTTATTTTACCTTTATTTTGTAAGTGTGTTAAAGTATTTTCCGTTTTGGTAAAATCTTTCTATTTATTGGTTGACGATCTAAATTTGAATGAATCGACCAATAGACTGATGACGAAAAAAGTTCCATCCTATTGTTAAGTGGCAAAGAAAATTTACGATAAACGAGATATCTACATATCAAATAATAAATCGTCTAACTAAGATACATCGGTAATTTATTTTCCATTATAGATATGGCATGGCTAAGACTGCTCTTGGCATGCATCGGTCTTGTCGGCATGTCGGTGTCATTTACAACAGTCTACCTTTTCTCCGGAGAACTGTTTCCTACAGTCGTGAGAAACATCGGAATCGGCGCGAGTAGCATGTGTGCTAGAGTAGGCTCTATCTTAGCACCCTTTGTAGTGTCTTTGGTAAGTTTAATTATAAAGTCGATTTGTAAATATAAATGTTATAACAAATAACATCTCGTTTCCCATTTACATGAAGATTTAAATTAAGTTATTGTCGTAACACGAAAGTCACCAGCTACTAAGTTTTCTAGATTACCAATTGTAGATATTATTTTAGAATTACTTCGAAACGTGGCTATCACCCACTATATTCGGAATCTTGCCATTGATTGGGTCCTCATTATGCCTATTATTACCGGAAACTGCCGGATGTACATTACCGGAAACGCTTCAAGACGGCGAAGAATTTGGAAAGTAAGTAAAGCAAATTTTTTGCATACATAAATTGCATAAGAATTTCTTTTTGTAAAGAAAACACTTTTACATTAAGTATTATCGGTTTATTCTATACATGAGCATATATATATATATTGTATATGTATATGTATATTGCACGTAGATGAATATTAATATTTTTATGCCCTATCAATTTCCGCGTAAAAAATTTCGTCGTTTCGTAAATAATATAAATGGAACAATGACACGTGGCAAAATTGGTAATATTTAAGACGCTCTTTGTATTTTTCATGTATGCGAATTATTTAAAAAAATAACTGAATATATGCTCGTATATGTATAATACAAATATAATCTTCGTTAAAGATTACCGTTTACATTCAAATATGTGATTTGAGTATAGTCTAAATTATAAAAGTTGTTGCTTTTTTATATACAGGAAGCGTAAGTTGAAAGACAAACGTGGAGATTTCGAAGCAGAAGCGACAATCTAAAGAAAAACTACCATCACATATTTTAGAAAAAGTGCGAACGCACATTACACGCGCGCAAACGCGCATTGAATTAAATTATGACAAGTGACCCGAGTGTTGTTCAAGCGCTAGAATAAAGCGAACATATATTTAGAAATTCTATTTATTATATTACGAAAGTAGTTACTTTCGTAATATTAGCAAAATTCGCTCTATGATTATTCATCTTGTCACGCGCGTTTCTAACTCTCATATTTTTCATAATATTATAATTTAAAGCTGATATTTTATAGAAAATATAACAAAAAATATTTTTAGAAAAGTATATGATAGTATGACTGCGTTCTTCCAGAAGTTCTGAAGAAAAACGTAAGGTTTAGCAGCAAGTATTAATTATATATTTTTACTGCCAAACGAATAAGTATACATATAAGTATACGTAATTAATGATTATCATGTAAGATCTTTTACAGAATGTTTATGTATATAAATAGAAATTTGTTTTTGTAAGAAAAACATGTTTATTTATTAAATACTTAATAAAACTCAAAAGCAACAATATATTCTGTTTTCCTTAATTCTTCAAACATTATAATTGTATCTCTTTCGCGATTATCGTTATTGTGCAAAATATCTAATATCAATACTACCGATTACTTCTACTTCTCCACATGTAACATATTATACATATAAATGCTTGAAAAATTGATATCTTATTATTATATTCGTGGCAAATACTATGTGAGATTTATTTTCCGGACTTTGCCGCAGATCGTTCTTAGAAATGGTTACGTTTGTTTTATGATTGAACAACACCTATGCCTGATCTACAATAGCTGTAGTAAGCTGTAGTAAGCCTCAAGCCGTAAGAAATTGACCAATTACAGGCGAATGTAAAGAGAATAATCGACTGTGATTAGTCAATTTCTTACATTTTGAGGCTTACTACAGCTTACTACAGCTATTGTAGATCAGGCATTACGCGATAAAATCCTTCCATTCAACTTGTGCAATTAAATAAATCGTGAATAATTTACGATTATTATGTAGCTATTTGTAATCTTTTAGTCTAGGAACTAAAATATAACCTTCAGACAACGTGGACGCAGTTACAATCACAATTATCGGCGATGCAGAATAAAAGAGTCGTTCAAACTTTACAAACATAATAAAATTACGTGAGCAACATAATATAATTTTAATTTGCTTAAATTAATTTACAATTTAATCACTAAAAGAATATATAAAGTTTATTGCTCCAATATTAATAATTTAATTTTAATATCTGATTGTTACCGGAAATCATTTTGCTTTAATAATTCTGGACTTTCAGCGTTTCCTTAAAACTTTGAATGTATCATTATTATTCTTACAACGCTAGTTATGAAGAGTCTCTTACTATATTAAAATAAATTATAATAAATGAAACAGGACTAATATAAATCTAATAATTAATTAGAAAATATGCCATTTTCAGTCGGACTAGATCTTGGTAAACTAATAATAATGTTTCTGTGTTGTGTATTTTTTTCTAACTCAGTAAACTGCGCGTCGACTACTTATCGATCTTAAAACACAGCGATTATCAATTTTAAGTATATTATGGATTTATTGTTCTAACAAAAAGCTGTAAAACCGACAAATAATCGGCGTGCAGTTTATTGAGTTGGAAAAAGTATACAAAATTTACACAAAAATATTAATATTAGTATCAGTATTAGTATTTAATTTATATTTTGTCTTTATGACATAAACGAATTATGTGATAATTTAGTAATGACCATTTAAAGTAAAAGTATTAGAAAGAGCATTATGGAGAGAATAAAAATGAAAGAAAGAGAAATATGCATAAATATGCATAAAAAGAAATATATCCAGAAACAATTTTTAAAAATTTATTCAAAATTAATTGAAAAAGACGTGCATAGTTTTGTTATTAATCCGCCCATCCAAAGTTTAAACTGCATTTTTCTAATATTTTATCTAGTATCTACGTATACATTTTCTTATACCAGAGTCATCGACACTTACGACTGGAAGAAGGTATAAAAGCCGATACCGATGTGTTATAGCGTCATTCTATCTTGTTTCGTTCCAGAGAAGGCTGCTTTACCAGTTTAAGCAGTGAGTATTTTAGCAATTACGTTAAGCAATCTTTTTCCATGTATATTTGAAATAATAAGTTCATTCTTAAATCTACACTATAGATAATCGATAAAATCAGAAAACTTTAACTAATCTCATTATAACTGAATATGTATATCTATATATAAATAATAAGTATGTATATTCTTTATTGCTTCATATTTTGATATTTTCTGAAGTTGATGTAACATATATAATTATAATTAAAACTTGATTGCGATATATTTCTTTTCAGGATCCATTATATTACAATAGCACCGTTCAATATTAAAGAACTTTATATAATTAAAGTTTTAATATAATTTTTTTTTCAAATAAAACTTATGTAATATTAAATAAAGAATTATATTTTGGTATTTTTTAATACTTAAATTTAATTTAAAACTTAATTCTTTTCTTCATCTTCAAGTGCATATAATTCAAAAATAGTATTTATATTTCTACATTTTCATAACCAGCTGCGCTACAAATTAGGATGAAGAACCTGTTCTTCTCAGAAAAAAAAGTTGCTTCAATTTGTATCTTGCCGTAGGGAATATTCAGGCACCACCTTGTGATATTGACATGGACGCTGACATTGACATTTACAAGTTCTGAATCAATATCCTATAGATTTCTTATAAACATAACAAAGAATATTATAGATTAAATAATAGAAAATTATAAATTAATGCAAATATTCTCACTTACATCTGGTTAAAATAATCGTGAAATTTTAACTAAATTCTAAATAGTAGTAAACAATGCACACAAGTGCATATTATAAAAATAGATATTCTTGATATCCATAAATATCAACATGATTTTTCTGATTTTCTAGTTTCCTGATTTTAATACGTGCATGTGCATCTCTAATAAATCATAATCATTGTTGTCATATAATCATTTTCTTCATATAAACGATATGTCTTGCAGTGATTACAAATAATTATCTGTTAAGTGTATATTATTAGTTATTGTATCCAATGCTTAAGAGTGATAGTCACTTGTGATTATATTATAATTGAGCATTACAGATACTCAATATTTATTGTCGTGTCAGACTAAATAACAATTTATAATTATTCTTTTTCTAGTTAAAAATTATTCACTATATGCAGATATTTTTATACTTTAGTCTACAATTCTAAATTATATCGACTAAAGGTTACAGGCTACAATTACGCTTGCAATAATCGTTATTTGTACGAAGATTGATTTTTTTGCAGATATGTTCTACTTGCTGTTCCTGGCCTGCCTGGCCATGGCAACCGGTCACACCTTTAATACCGTTTATTCGTGGAAGCAGGTCGAATTCAAACTGCCAAATGATACCATCCGAAACGAGTACATAGCTTCCGGCGATTACATTCCGGAAAATAACATGCCATTAGGTTTGGCCATTTGGCACAAAAAAATGTTCGTCACGGTACCGCGGTGGAAGAAAGGTGTTTTAGCTACTTTAAATAGCTTTTCAATGAGCGACAACAAGCGTAAGTGAATATAGCTAAACAAAGTTTACTAAAGTACGTATAACGTACATTTGTTTTACGCAAATTTTATGATGTATACAATGCCAAGTTTATGTTTGATATAATATTAAATTGATTATCAATATAATCACGTGTACTATTTTCCACTTTGGCTTTCAACCGACATTACTCGGTACGCAGTGTGTTGAGCTGGAAAAAGATGTATACGCAAAAATGTTATTAAACATAAAGATCCAGTCCAACTGTTAAAAGGCGCATTTCACTATTTGTGTTATTTTCATAAATGATCAAGTTCACCTATTATTATATCATTTTTAATAATTTATATAGACAGTCCAGCCTTAATACCGTATCCTGATCTTAAAGCAAATAATATTAGTTCCCCTGATGGCCTCGTAAACATATTCCGTCTCAGAATCGATGCTTGCGATCGTATGTGGGGTCTTGACACAGGAGTAGACGATATTTTGGGGAACTTCAAAGTCGTGCGACCGATGAGACTTATTGTTATCGATTTAAAAACAAACATGGTATTGTTTATCAAAAATTATAAATGTCTACAATCGATATTAAATCTAGAAATCTATCAATATGTGTTTCTATACGTCTCGAATTTGTATTGCAAGTTATTTCATTTATCCATCTGTACGCATTGCAGATTATACGTAGATATACCTTGAAAGATACGGATGTAAAGCCGGAGTCTTTCATTGCCGATCTTGCGGTCGATGTTGCACCGGGACAATGCGACAAAGCATACGCGTATATGAGTGACTTAGGCGAATATGGCATAGTGGTGTACAGTTGGGAAAAAAACGATTCTTGGCGGATTAATCATCACTTCTTCCATTTCGATCCATTAAACGGTAATGTAAAAAAAATATTATATATTATCCATGCATCGTAGTTAGGATTTCAAGCCATTAATCGAAAGACTAATCTGACTAACTTTCAAAGATAACAGATAAAACTTTTTTTCGTTGAAATTTATTTTATTGTCTTGTGATAAGCTTGACTGTTTCTGGTAATTATTCTGACAGGTAACTTCAATATTAGCGGCTATAACTTCCAGTGGACTGACGGTGTTTTTGGAATGTCATTAACGCCGATTGATACCGATGGGAATAGAATGCTTTATTTCCATTCTATGGCCGGTATCACGGAATTTTCTGTGCCTACGGATATTCTGCAGGACAATCAATTGAAAAAATCAGGGGTCTACAGTAATTTCCACATTGTTGGTACCAAGGGACCATTGACGCAAGGACCATCTTCTATTATTGACCCGAAAACATGTATTAACTATTTTGCTCAGGTAAACAGAAACGGTATCGCGTGTTGGGATATTACGAAGGAATTGAATCCGGAAACATTCAGTAAGTATTATATGATAAAATTATTAACTATATTTGCATTTATAAATACATATATCAACTTTTTATAACAGAAAAATAATAACATCAACATATATCAACTTTTTATCTGATTTTCCATCTTTGTCAAGTTACTAGTAGAATCCCCTTATACACGACAAAAGATTTTATAAAGTTAACTTATTGCTATCTTTTATTAACTGATAATATTGATCATTTATCTTTCAATGCATTAAGTTTCAAAAATAATTCATATTTAACAAGTTGCAAAATTTTACACCATTTGTATCATTCGACAAAATTTTATAATATTAGAATGATCTACAATGTAGTTCATATATTTCATCAGAGATGTCTCTAAAGTCCACAAATAGCAAAGTATATATAGAAGGGTTAAAGCCATAGTGGTGTAAGTCAATTTTTTTGACCACTTTTTTCTTCTTTTTTCAACATATCTGCATGTGTACTCTGCATCTATGAACTTAACTCGATAGGTAAAAAAAAGTGACTTACACCACTATGGCTTTAACCCCTCCATATACCTTTCGTTGAAATACTCCACCATCGCTAGCTTCTATAAGCACAATTAAAAATATTTTAACAAAATTAAATAAACAATAAATAATTATAATCTATTTCACTGTAATATAAATTCGTATTTTTTATGTAAAAATCACGCGTAATTTTTATTTGCAGAATTGGTGGCGCAGGACAACACAACATTAGTGTTTCCTCAGGATGTAGTTATCGATAATGAGTCTCGAAAATTATACGTGCTCTCTAATAATTTACAAAAATTTATGTATGACAGCTTCGATCCATTGACGACAAACTTTTTCATTACTTCAGCTGATCTCGACACATTAACACCTATGTGCAAAGATAATGCAGCGAAATCATAAAAGTCACGAAAAAAGACATTCTAAATTCAATTATATATGCATATAACACCGTATATAATGACAAATGTACTCTGCTTTATATTTGCAAATTGTGAAATATCGAATGTTTCTTAAGTAGTTGTATTACTCTTGTTTGCAGATTTAATTGTAATTTTTTCTTCATTAAACGTGTCATATTATTAATTTATCATCTATGATTGACCGCTCTTCTTTTCATTAAATTAAATCAAAGAAGAGGTTTCCTATATACATAATTTTATACAAAATATTCAACTGGCCATAAAGTTCTTTCTAGCAAGTAATAGAATACATGTGTCATATAAACCCGTTAGCTTTCCTTATATCCTCTTCGATAAAATTGATCATATACGTTTAATTTCTCTTTCCCTCTCTCCCTTCCTCTCTCATCACATCTTATTTCTTTCTCGCCTAATCTTAAACATATTAGATGTAAAAAAGTTGAAGTAAAAAAGACCATTTTCCGTTATTTCGTAACATATGATAAGCAATCGGCACGTATGATTTAAAAATCAGTTGTGTTAAAGAGAATGGAAAGGATCAATTCGCAACTAATTAGAAGCAAGATATATTTTCGATCGCGGCGAGTATCGCAGAATTGAAATTTCAGCGTATCATTTTAAAAATAAGCCGTCAACGTCGTCAACTATGTCGCTGGCTAGTCAATCCCTTGATAATTCAAGGAACTTTTAACTGCAACCTTTATAACTCCCGTGGTAGCTTCCGCCTCTCCCTTCTCCCTTCAAACCCGTCCTAGAAGCGCTACTTTCTTCCGCCCCCTTTACGACTAGTCTACTCTCTCTTTACGGAGCTGTACATCCTAAATAATTGATCCTAACGTAGTTGCCGGTGTTTTTATAACTGTTTTACCGCCCGCTCTCGCCGCTGTGATATACATTATTTAGCCGTCGGTTTTTAAAGCGAAGTCGCCGGGGCGCGGAGGTGCGAACAAACTGAAGGCCTATTCGTCGCCGCGCGTCTGCAGAATTAAAATGTATGCCAGCGGTCGTCGCTACCTACATTCAATTAAATCGCCGGATTTCGCGCGGCGCCATTAACCGCGGCAAGTAATCTCTCCGTGGAATAAGAAAACGGCTATTGCAGAGATTGCGTCTCTCACCTTTATAACAGCAGTCCTCGCCGGATTATACGAGGAGAGGGCCCGTATTCACGCTCCATCGAACTCCAGTATGCGATATGGAACTTCTAAGGTATCTTTCGGTAAATCAAATTATATATGCATACTGATATGATAATATCGATCACTTCTATTGAAGCCGAATGATTTGCATATAAACGAGACACAATCTTTTTTTCTGTACGCAATCGATATACATATATATTCTTTTTCTCTCTTCTCTCTCTTCCCTCTCTCTCTCTCTCTCTCTCTCTCTCTTTTTCTTTCTCTCTAATATTTTTACCAAGTAACACCATTATATAAATTATTCGCGAGACACCACAAGATCCTCGATTCGCGCAGTTGTCGGTACAAACAATACGTATATATCTCGTCACACATTTTACAGCTGCTCGTACCCGAGAAGCCTCCACATGACCCGTTTCCACATGACCCTGCCCCCTTCCCTGAATTTCAGTTCCACCGCTCAAGTATTCACGATTTGTCAACTCTGTTAAATTATTCATTTCCCGCAGGTATCTTTGTTATCTTATCGATAAGTCGAAAGATGAAGGACAAGTGGATTCCAATAGGAATCGCCGTTTCCTATCTTCGCTCGTACCGTCCTCCACATCCTCCGTCTACCTACCCCCCCCCTCCCCCGTGCCACGCTCCTAAGAATGAAGGTGTAGAATGCAGAATGCAACGTCGTGCTCTTGCAGAGAGCACTTTGACACGGCCCCACGGGTACATTACTAGGATTGCTGCCACCAATTGAACTCCCCCAACTCGCCGAGACCCCGGCCCGAGTCCCTTATATCTGCAAACACAGCCGCCCCGAGGCGACACCGCCGTTCAAACACTCAATCGCTCGATTCACAACGCTGAAGTAACTTGAAATTCTCCATTGTTAATGTTATTTGACTTATCCGCGCTGATGCCGGCGCTGATCTCTATAATAGGTAATACCGTGAAAGGATTCGTGTGCCGGCATTGTTCGGTTAAGTTTTGCGAGCGCTATGATTAAGGCCCACCTACCCTCTGCGTCGCGTCGGTGATGTATCAGTAGATTGTGTAAGTATCGTCAGGAATAACACAAATTTATGACGGAAAATTTATAAAATATCTCGTATAAGCTTCTTTTCATATTTCAAAATTTATTTTTATATTTTCAGTCTGACGCAAACTATTGCTTCCATAAATGATAATTTGAGTATTACGTATTAATTCTTTATAAAACAAGTACGTTTACAATTTGTTACTTAAATTTATACCGTATGCAAATATTTCGTATTAATTTGGAAAGTATATTTCTGGAACCCTGCTGTTATATTTATTTGTATTTGCGGAAGTACAATTGATTGCGCCGTATGAAACTAGAACAACTGTTTAAAGATTGTAAATTCGAGTTGCTTAAAAATCGTACGTTTCATGCATAATAAGTGTAATATCTCTACGGGGAATTGCATTTCTCGTTTTTTCAGTACTGTTGCATTCCACGTACCACGTACCGTGCGAACGCTATCTCGCGATACGTTTAGTCCCACGTGTATGGCGCCGCGCTACTTTGTGCGTTATTTATGAATATTTATAATACCTCGTGTAAAAATTTCATCAAGAAACATATGCACATTTCTTACGATTCTGTTAAACAACATTATATCTAACTCTTTATTACGAATAACGCGAATGAATTAGACAAATACGTTTGTTTAGAGAAGTGATCCAAGCATGTCGACACGCTCGCGAGACGAATAAGATGTTGCTCTATCTAAACAGATTCTACTTGCGATTAATCACAATGGTGCCGCGGCATCTCATATCAAAAGAATATATTTATTCGAAAACGCTCGTATTCGTGAGTACTGTATTCGCGCGAGAGAAACCTTCCCGCGTACGACCGATTACACGTCATCGAAATCCACGATCGAGGGATCTCAAGTAGCGATCGTCGGACAGATATATCCGCTAATACACTGCTTCTCGCGCCCATAGTACCACTTTATACGACCGAAATTCCCAGTAAGATGCAGGAGGACACCGGCAGGGCGGGGAGGAATTCGTAATACGGAGGGCCGCTCTACGACTCCGCTGGGAGGAATTCCGGGGTACGTTTTAAATTGCTGCATCCCCAACCTTCTTGTTTATGTATGCTACCGTGTTTCTTATTCTTGTGCGGCAGCGAAGGAGAGCGCGCGCCCCCCTAACTTTATGTGCACAGTGCCGACATAAGTATGCAATCTATGCGTCGGTGTGGCCCGCATGGGCACGTGTGAGTGCCACGTGTGTACGTGTACATGTGTTCGTGGTGTACATACGTGTGGTGTGTGCGTATGTGTACGCGCGCATGTGTGTATATGCGTGGAAAGCGGCACGACTGTAGCCTGAGGAAAACGTGCCACACACGCGTAACGTCGCGCGCGCACGTATATACGTGTGTATTGTATGGCGAAACGTGGCCCTATGTTTTCTCCCGCCGTGTATTTGGATCTCCCTACGATCCGCGCGTTTCCTCCCGTGGATTCTTTTCGTGTTTCGAAACAGCCCAGACTCTTCCTCCGTATTTCCACCCTCGCCACCGCCGCCGCCGCCACCGGGGCGCACTCTTTCGTTCCTATCTCTCCGCCACAATTGCTGTAATCTACGATCTAGGGTGGTGGATTTAACTGTGGATCTCAGCCACGGTAATTTGTAAAGTTTTTAATATTGCAGGCTCGAACGGAAACGACGGTGCGGAAATGATTTTCTAAAAGCGGCAATTAAAGAATGACGAATGCCAGATCGGATTATAGAATTAGCTTGATAATTTTGTACAATTTTGTACAATAACTCAACGCAATTTAACGCGTCACTTTAAACATATTATTTTAATTATTTTGATCGTTAATCATTTCTACACAAAATTTGTTATTATTTAAATAATAATGATATGTTTTCGCACTTATATCGGAATAGAAAGTTTCTTGAAAGCTATATCTACATCCTAAAACATCATAATTCTTTATTAAATAATTAGTTATTCTATATCAGGTACATATACCTGTGTTCTACAAAAATAAAAAGATCACTTATAAAAATGTCCTAATTATGAATCATAAAATACAACATTATTAAAAATGAAAATTATAATTAATTACTTCTGTTTGGAGGGATCTTTCATTTTATTTATTTATATTATAAAATACGCCCGAAAATGTGTAATTTAATGTATAAAATTTAAATCACGCGTATTGCATGTTAATAATTACTTTACGTATAATGATAAAATATATTTTTAAAAATCACAGTCGAAATAAAAATGAAAATATTTTTTACATTTCTCTTCTATATAATTATGTTATACCAATACTGTTTATTTTTTGTTAAAGTGAATAATTATCATGCAGATGATGCATGAAGTAGAAATGCTTTTATTGCGCAATAAACGAAAACGTCTGTATAACAATGTACATATTTCTTATTAAGTTAATAAATAAAATTATCAACTTCTTGTTAAGAGTGTGAAAATGTTGCATCATGATAATTATACAAGATAACATAATAAAAAGAGAAAGAGAGAAAAAAGAAGGGAGAGAAAAAAGAGAAAGACATGCACGGTTACTTTTTATAAGGAATCGAAGCATTGAATGTGTACGTACAAACAATTATAAACATCTTTAATCCTCATATAATTTCACGAGCCAACGAATTGTGCGAATTATACTTTTAATGACAAAAAATTATGGGATGTCTTTATAATGAGCATTTTTCAGCAATATAGTCTGTATTGCCAAAATAAAGAATAAAACAAATATCAGACTAATAAGAAAAATATCCTAAAGTTACCGATTTATTGCATTAAATTTTTTGCTTTTAAATATTCATAATAATCAGTCACATTTTTCATAAAACTTCTCTTTTAACAAATAAAATCTTCAATTTCACAAAACAGCGTAAATAAAATGCAGCTTTTGTAAAAACGTAAGACATTTACACGCTTATTAATGTGGTAAAAAAATTATAATATCTATGATAAATAAAAATTCATTTCATAGAAGTAATTCTTCTCTCGAAATTATCATTTTGTGCTCAAGTAATTTGTAATCAAGTAATTTAATAGTTTTTTATTAGCATGATTATCACGTTTATTATATTGCCGAAATCTTTAAAACAAAATTCAGAACTCATATCACAATTTATTGACGTATATATATTTGCTTAATTCTAAACTTCTTCATACGTCCGTGAAATAAAACTGGGTTTACACGTCGTATTCTGATAAAAAATATGGTTATATTAAAAAGATTACTTTAACCCTCGGTATAAAACGTGATTACACGTATAAAATATTAATAAAGCTGTTATTATACGCTTGGCAAATATATAGGACAACATGTTGTATGAAACTATACATATATATGTTAACTATTAAGCGTGGATGCGGCGTTGATATAAAGCACACTGTTCTTGTATTTTTATGCATAACTAGAAACTAGTAATATTTTTTCGTATTTATTCTTTTATGACGCTTTCCACGTGTACTTCATGTATTATGTATTAAAAATACCACTGTTATTTAGCAGTTGCAGGAAAAAAGTTACAATAAAAAGAAATCATATCTTATATTTGTATAAAATAATTTCTTTCTCTCCCTTCCTTTCTTTGTGTGTATTTGATCGATATATAACAAATTTTGTCACAGATATACGCGTCTACATCCACGTTTTCAGGCTTCTTCTCTTATAATAATAAATCAATTTTTAGCAGAAAGAGACTCTTCTTTCAATTTTGTATACGTGTACTACTCCACGTGATTAACCATATATTTGGCTATCGTATCTTAACCCCGTCTCTCTCTCTCTCTCTTTCTCTTTCTCCCTGTCTCTCTTTCGTTGCACCTTCTTAATACCGTCAGAAAACAATTTTTGCCGAGCTACTTCGGTACGAAATGGCTGCGCGGCGGCGAATTGTACTCCTGGCCACGAATACCCGGCGTTATACGAACAAACAACGTAAGCACAGCGGCAAGTGAAGAGATAGAGATATAGTGGCTAGGCGTAGGTTTTGATGGTAGCCGTTGGTGCGCGGCGATGTGGTATACGTGGTAGGTCGGTTAAGGCAGGCCGGTTGGTCGCGGTGCGCGGGGCGGCAGAGGGAAGGTTTGGATATCTTGTCGAGGATAGGCTGCCGGGTGCAAGTAGGTTTAATATTTGATACCGCGGGCTGGTCATCCTGCCGAGGCGATAACACAGGCCCCGCGGGAACCTTCCGCCCAACCATCCCTCGGAAAACGACTGCCGCCAAACTCGCACAGTGTCCCTCCGCCCTGTCCCTACCTACCCCCTGCCGCTCCCGACGATTCTCTCATCTACGTCCTACGTATTCCAACGGTCCGTTCCGTCTCTTACTGATCCGCTCGTTTTCTTCCTTTTTTTTCCTTGTACCGGAGATCGTCCCGATGCGTCGTCGTGACGATCTATGGGATATAGTAGCGCTTTCCTCGTCTGGTTCCGTCTTTCAACTTCCGACTTCCGATGCGAGGGATGATTGATCATGGGGTGCAAGGGGTAAATAACCGATATTACTCACCGACGGAATAAACTGTTTACCGCGCGGTTCGCGGCTTGTGAAGCGCCGCCTTACAAATAGACTGCGACCCTGTTCGTAAGAGAACTGTCATATAAAAGAACTCGCGTAACAAACTATCATTACAATTTTTCTATCCACGACAATCAGGGATATTAAATAAATATAAGAGGATAGGATATTATATATGCATAAAAAAAGAGATCAATCTTTTTACGGGTCAGTTTCATTGGCAAGATCATATGTAGCAGGGAACGGCTTTATATATATATATATATATATATATATATATATATATATATGTGGGTCCAGAGGTATGTTCCGGGACTGTTTACGTTTTTTGAAATGTACAGTCCTGGAATATAACGCATATAATGTAATCAGATTCAAAAAACTGTCCCGAAAATTGCCGTAAGACATGAATTTTTTCCAGGACAGTCCTGGAAACTGCCAAATGTCCCGGAATATATCGATGTAAAAAATAAAAGTCCCGGAACATACTTCCGGACCTACATATATATATATATATATATATATATATATATATATATATATATTCGTTTATTCGATCGACCGAAATCCCGAATCCTTGCGAGACTAACAGAGGGGTCTTAAACGAAGGGTTCGCGGCACGTTAAAAATTTACTATAAAATAGCTCGCACAAGTCTGCACTTACTGCGAAGATTTGCTTGCCCAAATTTCAACGTATACATGGTCATTATCATTGCCTTAATACTGAGACAAATGTTTGAAAATATTATCTATAGTGAGTAATATAGACTAACTAAATATATCTTTTCATATATCTTTTTCTAGATGTCATTATTTTCATATCGCACATATACTCATATATATCGTACAATCACTATTCTCATTACTGTCCTACATGGATTTAAGAGTGAACGTGTTCAAGTGCTAAAAAATAGCGTTAAAATATAGAATACAACAAATGGCGTTCCCCTTACTGTCATACCCTTTCGTCGCTTTAATTACAGTTTTGACTACACATGTGCTTCAAGGCTGTTTTAATGATAGCTTTTAATGCTTTTGCGTGACTTGAGTATTTCAAGGGACGGAACGAGAAATGAGCGAGATGTATAATTATAATGCCAACTGCATAAGATACCTATTTTTAACATAATTCATATTTTGCGCGTTGTCGCGCGTATTTCGTTTTCTTTAGTGCCACTTTGTCATTGTAAACGTGGCATAAAAATAAAAATTCTCCCGTTGATCTTACATTTGTGAGACATTAGATAGAAATTTATTGAGCGCCCATAGTTTCCATTTGCTAAACTAGATATATTTGGAAAATAAATAAAAATCATAAAATAAAGTGAATGAGTTTAAATGAAGTTCAAAAAACATTAATCCACATTTATACAGCGTAATCAGCGTTATGTGTAACTGCCCGATGTTAAAATTTATACATTTTAAATGAAAATTGCATGCAATGTTATTATGGACGGAGCAAATAAGCGTTTAATTTGAGAACTGTGCATGTGCGTTGCACTTGCTCTGTGGTATTAAGAAATATATTCTGATTAATTTGATATAAATGTAATATTAACGCGGATTAATGAATTTCAGTTATTTCGTCGTGAACATTTAAAACAGATTTTATATGCGCAATTTCTGCGTTCGGTATACTCTCGTAAAGGTTTAATGCGGGGAAACACGGGATACACGTTTATCGCGCAGCTTGCTACGGTACAAAGAATATCGAGACTAATTTTTGATAACGATATAAATGTTACAACAATACGGATTAATGAATTTCGATTGTTTTATCAGTCGCTGGTACTGCTATATGAGGGATTGAAAACGGATTTCATATACGTGATTTTCCCGCGGTAGGAGCACCGATTTCGCCTATCGCTCATCTCGAACGGCAGTAACGTCAGATTCGAGCGTGTCTTCTTAAGAAGAAAAATACAAAGTAGCACATACAATATACATGTAATGTACATAGAACCAGATATGATTTTACTAATATGTCAAAGCGTCGTGACAGCGAGTTTCGCTTGAGCCAACGAAAGTTCGATGTGATGTGTGTATTATACCTAGATATAAGAAAAAAAAAGACGTCATCCGTTTTCGTACTGACGCGCGCGCGACGGTGAGACTTACTTGGGGATGAAGTTTACTCCAGTCGACTTTTCCAATGAAGGAAAGGTGTGCAGCGAGCGGTGGAGAGACAGATTGAACGAGATGGGAAAAAGAAAGCGCGCGTACTTACGTGCGTACGAATTACATGTTTACATGTATGTAAACGATAAAAGTAAGAAACAAGATAAAGATTATAATAAACATGTGCAAATATTTATATATTGCCAAAACGTAACGATAACGCGGCTTATGACATTTGTGTATAATCGAGCGAGCGCGCGCGCACGCGAAAGAAAGAGAGAGATAAGATAGCTGATATTCGCTATGGAGAAGAAAGACGCGCCGGAAGAGGTTACAGAGATATACCGGTGGGAAGATAGAGAAGGCAAAAGAGAGAAAGATGGACTTGGTTCAACTAGAAATATAGAGAGAGGGTGTAAAGAGGATCGAGCGCGAGCGGCGACGGCGGCGGCCGCGGTGGCGGTGGCGGTGGCGGTGGCGGTGGCGGTGGTGGGCAAAGCGTAGACGTGGAAGGGTGAAGGGATGCGAGACGCACACACACTCGCGCAGAGACAAACACACACGGGGAAGGATGGACAAACGGGTGGTCGCGGTTAGCGACACCCATGCGAGGCCTGAAAGCAAGGGCAAAGATGGCCGACGTGCATGAGATTAGGGGCGCAAGCGTAACCGCGCGAGGCTCCGCCCCCGTTCGGCGAAGCTCTCCGTTCTGCTGGCTGATACCGAGCTCACCCCCTTTGCTCTCCCTCCCGTACACGAGCGCGAACCCTCTCGTCGTGGGCAAGCGCCACGCTGCCGCATCGTCCAGGACCACCAACCCCCGCTGCAACCCCACCAGCAACCCCACGTACACGGACAGCGCTCCTGCCATCCCCCTGGAAGAGTTCATCCGCGAAGCGCTCCTCGCTGGCCAGTCAGCGCCAAAAAGTGCAGAGCTTCGGGACAAGAGTCCGCGTCCTGCCCTGCGCGTAACCTTTAACCCTTGTATATGGCAGTGACGAGCCGGTGCTTCGTCCCTTTCCCTCCGCCGATGTCACCCCGGGAGTCTCGTGGGACACGAAGAATCTGGTGACTTTATCGCTCGGATCGTGGATCGTCTCTCGATCGGTTTCCCCGGCCCTCCTTTGGCGGGAACGTTAAGCCGTAGGGTGGACCCTGGGTGAACGTCGAGTGAAGTGTCTGGTAGCGGTGCAATCAATCTTAGTTCGCGAAAAGAAAGGTGCTCGCGAATACGCGATCGTTGGTGATCGTTACTTGTCATCGGTGACACACACGAGTGCTTTTTCGTTGACTGTGCAGTTATGCGAACGTTGTTCCATCGGTGTCCAATCTAAACTGACGATCGAGATGCGGAACCGCCGGTCTCCAACGTTCTCCGTCGCTGTACACATAGACTGATCTCTCTCGGCCGAGACCAACGATAAGTGAGTGCATCGTACAGATGCCGAGATCTCTTAACGGATTATCATATCGGTGCGTTCCCTTCACTGGACGTGGCTCGACTTCGCTCGGCACATATCGCACGGTGAAAACGTGAACGTGCAAACAACTCTTTTTGAAATCGTTTCGATATCCAAACACTTTAATCACACAGATGCGAATGCGTCTTGGAACCAAGAAACGCAGCCGTCGCTGCTGGTGTCACGCTTGTCGTTCCGTCTGAGGGTGCCGATTCGGAAACCAGCCGCGGACCCTTAAGCCGGGATAGGCTTAGCGGCACGCAGAATGATGTACTCGCCGGACAAGATGATGGGGAGCAAGGGACTCCACGGGGCACCGATCACCGCCCCGGGGTGCTTCCCCTCGGGGAGATACTCGCCGCCGCCTTATCGCGCCGCGCCGGATCCGATGCCGCCGCCGCCGAGACGATGTATGCCGAACTCTACGGTGAGTGAAACTACTTGTTTCCTACTCGTGATTTTCGTCGAACCTTATACACATATCCCGCCCGATAGTTTCGAGGATTATTGTGAAATTCTTCGCGAGAATCTTCACAATTTATCCCGGGTCGCGACGTTATCTGCGACGTAAACGCGATGCAACGATAAACGAATTAGTATTCACAATACTGATGGGTCGTTTCTTCTTTTAAACGAGTTATATATTTCCTATTCTTTTGTACATATTTATACGTATTGTACTAAAAGAGACTGGAATGTATGTAACTGATTGTGAGTAAAGGCAGTTCTAATAGAAAAATCTGTTTATATTTATGCAGCACAACAAATGTTAAATAAAAATAACATATTAAAAATTACAAGTCAGCGGATTAATTTATCGCGATTGTCATATCAGAGCATCCTGAATGATACAAATAGTAAATAAAATAATAGGATACAAATAAAAAAATAATAGGAACAAAATAATAGGATACTTATCGGATATTTCTTGAATCAATCTTAAGTTTCTTAGTAATCGCATTACATAAAACGTTCCATGAATATTCTAATGTGTTTAGTAATGGATGAGATTTAGCTTCGTTCATCGATTCTCTTGCTTCGATAAGCAGATCAGTAAATCAAATCAAAATTTTATTTTAAGAGAGTACGTATTGTCGATTAGATGTCTCAAAAATTTTGAACAACGTCGCAACAAGATTTGTAAAGAAAGTTGAAACTGCTTTTTCTTACTCTTACCGATACATATTCAATTATCCGGTGAAAATAGATATTTAAATAATACCGACCATAAAAGTTAACGGAATTAAATTATTCTACGAATTAACTTATAATGATATCAAGTTATAACATATTTAGACGAATTAAAAATATAATTTGTCTCATTCTTTAAAAGTTGAAAATATCACAAATTCGTTAATATAGTCAAAGAATCAGAAAAATATTCTAAAAAAAGTCAATTCTCTTTCATAATAAAATTGAATAGATAATTTGTTTATCAATCTAAAATTTGAACGTATTCGTGATTACATTCAATTACATTATATTATTTACCGCGCATGCAATATATTACACACGTGTTATTGTACGGCTGATATGCAATTTGTTTTCAGGTTATTTAAAATGCGTTTGAAACGGTGAACTAGATAAACGTAAGAATACGACACTACACGAAGCATTTAAAGAGGGTGGCGAGGCATGTCGTTGAAATTTCTCTTCATTCGTTTTCATTGCCCGACACTTGACCGCGTCGGCATGCTGTATACTCATATTTCTCATACTTATTGCTGACATGTAGACACCCTCAATTTTAGTGCGAATATATCTATAAATATAACTGCGGGAAATATCAAGAATACGTATAAACTCATGTTTCTTTTTATATGTTAGATTCATGGAAAGATCAATATTTCTCCCAAGTTGCATCTATTTTTATAAATCATCGCCTTTCTGGAAAAGTTTGAATCCATTTCTTCAGAATTGCATTTAGCTAATGAAACAGATATTCAGTGAAATTCTTCGCGAGAATGGATAAGTTATATCTTGTTACTACTAGTGACATTGTAAATGTACAATATTCAGAGAATTTATATTTAAAAATATATTTGAGAAGTAGGTACGAAGAAAAGTGACAATGGCACTTTAAAGTTACTATTTATCGAATAGTTTGTGCTAACAATATAGTAATTTTATTTTACCGTAGAATAAACACTGTTATCACATATAACTCAAAATAATACAAAACTATTAAAAGTCAACCATAATTAAAAATTCATATTTTGATAATAGTTAAAATAATTTAACATAATAGCATCTAATTTAAGTAATATTTTAAGAAATTTTCATCGCGATTATAGCGTATCTTTAATGAATTATATATGAATGGATTTTGAAAAACAAATCTATAAGTACTATAGATAAGATTTCAAAAATTCTCTAATATTTATTTAAAAAAAAATTATCTTTATTGGGAGCAAGTGACTCTACTTTTAGATCTGAAATATATTTGATTGGCTTTTTTGAGGGTTTTTTTATAATAATTAAAACAATTTGACGGATAAAGGATTGTGATGGGCGATTTATAAATGTCCGGAATAATCAAATAATCATGAAAGATATTTCCTTCACAGCATGCTAAACTAGTTTAAAAAAAATATAATATTTTTATCGAAAATACTTCAATATTTATCAGAAAATACTGATACGTAATTGTCTGTACGGAGATAATAGTAACACATTTCGTTTGTTCTCTACATATAAAACCATTTTAAATAGAATTAAAAAAAAACGTTGAGTTGAACCTAATTAAGAAATCATAAATAAGTATTGTATAATTTCTTCTTTATCTCATATATCGACAAATTCAAAGAATTATGTCAATCCTGTTCTGATAAGCTTGTCTCCAATTAGGCCAATCTAACAACTGACTAATCATAATTGAATTTAAACTATTATTTGCGCCGAATCACCATTGTGAATATAACAATCACTCGAGCAGCGATCTGATCGCGCTAAATTGCATTACCGAGCTGTCGTAGAAATGCAACTTCGGTCGATGCAAAAGTGAAATTGGTCGGGGAAATATCCGTAGCGATAGAATTCGTGTCCGGCGAGAAGCGCTCAATAAAAATAACTTTCGATTCGCAATGCAGTTAAAATTAAACGTCTCAAGGTTTCATTTGAATCATATTCCACGGTTTGCCGAAGCGCTGCATTTAGAGTATGCACGTAGGTATCGAGCGATATGTTTTTCTATCAAGGTCGAACGAAATATCATTAAACGAATCGTACAGAAGTTGCGTTGTCCAAAGATATCGAGCCATCAGCGAGAGAGGAATCTAAACGTGTCGATAAAGTCCCTCTATGTAAAAATATTTAAAATAAATGAAAGGAGAAATTTTTGATATTATATAAGGACGAGGATTAAACCGCTCGAGTAAAGTCTAGGATCTGAGCGGATATCGATTATTTTAATGTCTTACGACCCCCACGGCGAGTTTACTTAGTTGTGAATATGCTAACTTTACCTTACGCTGTTAGTCTTCATAAATTTAATAAGATAGAGACATGAAAGCTATTCGTCACTATTTTTAATGTTGAAAATTGGCACAATCCTAGAGAGAAATAAAAGCTTATGTAAAATGAGAGCTCGGTCTTTGACAATACACGCTTTACGCGCGATCGTTATTTCAAAATCAAAATCTTTCTATTGTCTTTTACTTTTCTTTCAATTGCAAATTGTTGAAACAATGGTCTTACTTGTTGTAATAACAATTCTCTAACTTTCAGTATTAACTCTAGTATTTAACTTCTTCTGTGGGCAGCAAGAAGTTTATTGAAATTGCATGTTCTTCAAATGTTTAGCATTGCAAAGTGAATCAATCTCGACATTCGAATTCGAGATATCACTATTTCACAAGTTATGCAAAAATATATAACAATTTCTTTACAACTTAACATTGCAAATTATGTAATTTACACAAAAAGGAGAAATAAATATAACAAATTTTATACATTTATATTTACATTAGAGCGATTTTATCATGCCGTTTTGGCTATTGCAATTGAAACGAGAAAGAAAAAAAAAGAAGTTTTAATTCTATCCATCTCATCGATTCAACTCATCCTATTTTACGGTAATGCTCATAAAGCCTGTGAAACTAGCAGATATCTAAGTGGAAACAATCACAGTT
The DNA here is from genome assembly GCA_030770255.1 of Temnothorax ravouxi. Lineage (NCBI taxonomy): Eukaryota > Metazoa > Arthropoda > Insecta > Hymenoptera > Formicidae > Temnothorax > Temnothorax ravouxi. The sequence continues at coordinate 48,159 of JASTWP010000021.1, forward strand.
GAGCCACGTTTTCTTCTCTACCCATTCCTTCAGCCACGCTCTCATCTCCCTTGTCCTTCTTGTCCTTCACTTTTCCCTCGGCAGACTTCTCCGACTACCGAGGTCGAAACCAAAACCATATCGAACGACCGAAGCGTCGAGTTTCCTCCCCCGTCGGCGCGATGCGTTCCCTGGGCTACATCGCGGGCTCCGCAGTCTTTAGTTTATTCATGTGACGTAATAGGATAAAAACCGTCGCTACGAGCTGAGTGCCTAGATGAGATTACAGCCGTACTGTTACGCCCGGTAACGCGAATCCGATGTAATCGCCCCTTCCTTTGATTTTTCTGTTCAGTTCTCCCGATAACGCGCGAGAGGTGGCTCCGCATCCCAGCGTACTTATACCATCACCCCTTCATCACCACCCCTCCTACCTTTCCCATTTCACTCGCATACTAATGCTTTATCGCCTTTTTCTTCTGGATACGATTGTCTAAGTACGGATCGGACATGACTAATACTGTGACCGAGAGTTGTGATTCTGCGAATCGGAAACACCCACACACAAAACACTTTTGGTACATTCCTTCACATTCTATATTTAGTCGAGTGGGATAGAATAGAGAATATCGATACTATTAAAAATCTGCATTTTTTAAAATAATAATAACACGTTGCAAAAAAATCACCTTTAATCGGCGATTTAATTTATTTGTCTAATAATAAGAAAAGACGTTATAGACTTTATCGGCAAATTTTTAATTTTTACATAAATAACAACGATCAGATGCATTATTTTTCACAGCTATCGTATACCTTGCTTAAAATGCTCGATGATGAATATAAATACGTTATAATCTGCAAAATTTATACGAATGTTAAAGCAGCTAATATTATCTTGAGAGTAATTAAAAGGAAGAAATTTGGAATGAGATTATTTTCGAATATCACAAACATTCTTATAAACGATTCGCTGACGAAACGGTAACGATCGATCGGTGATTACTGGTCATTCGAGTGTACATTTATTTTGATACCGCGCAAGCGCATATGAGCGCGGATGTTCGCGGTTAAAAGAAGGTATCGATGAAGGTCGATCGTTAATTGTCTATCGCTATTAATTGTCTATGAGCATCAGGCGTGGTTTTCACCTACGGTGTTAATTATCTATGATAATTAATACAGGGACCCATTACGTATTCATCGGCTTGATGGTAATTATTCACGCTTCGTTGGACGTTACTTTGCATGTTTTCTGGTTGACGAACCTTTCATCCAGGTGGCATATTAACGATCCGGCTTAATAAACGCAGCTACTCTTTTTACACGTCATTAATCTTTTAATTTTCGCCTCTCGCCGCAATGCAGTCGAACTTTGATATCAAACATTTGGATGCTGCATATATGTATTATTCATTGCGCGACCATGTAGCGGTGGCAGGTGAGCGATGCCTGCTTTATAACAGCCTAATTTTTTTTAACATTGTACAAAGAGATGATAATACGTTCGAGAAAGTTTCATTATACAATTCTATTCTATCAAAAGATAGAAAAGAATGTCAATGTATTTTTATATATAATTTATTAAATTATGTACAAAATTTTTTAATAAATTATATAGGCTATCACATAATTTATGTGATTTATTAGAAAAAATTCTTTAATTTAGTTTTCAGTTTTCCTATTTATTCATATATTCACTTATTTCTGTTTGTATATTGGTATTTTATCTTACTGATCTTTTAATAAGAAAAGACTATGAGCATAATAAAATTAAAATCTAATGAAAAAAATTGATTTTAGAAAACAAATTGTATATGCAAAACAGTTTAACAGTATAGACCCAAATTATAGAGCCAAGCGTTACTGTCTATACAGTTATATACATTATCCAATACGTTAAAAATGATTTAAGTTCTATTCCAATGTGTACTTTTTCGTAAACAAAATTAGGTTATTCCTTTAATATCCATTTTGACTTATATTAAGTTTCTTAGTTAGTTCTCTTGAGTTGAACTTTATCAATACAATTTCACGCTGACCAAATCCAACATATATGAGACTCGTACTAACTTTATTCACCAGGTTAGCAATTCAATTACTAGTGAGAGAACGTGAGTTACTAATAAAATTCGATTTATCTAAGGCGACCTACGTTGAAACTACGTTTCAAGTGATTAATCTGCAGTTTAAAATTATAATATTTTTCTTCTAATTTTTATACTAATCTTTTCTCAGTCTCTTCCCCCTTTCTCTCTTTATATTATGAAAATAAAAATATGTAGAAAATCGAGATGAGAATTAATAACGGTAATATTAATATTATTATTAATATCATTATTTTGATACCAGCATTATTATCTATAGAAAATTACTATTGAATCAATGGATGTACCGGTATCACAACAATATAGGTTACTGTATATCGATACCCCAAAATAATTTAAATATTTAGTCTCTAGCTGCTAATAACACTAATAGCAAATATAAAAAACAATTAAAGTTATTAGACTTGGAAACTTTAGTTCTTCATATTCTAAAACAAAAATATGTTTTATAACAATTTATTTGAAAGAATAAGAGATTAAACTTTTCAAATAACATTTTATTTTAAGTACATGTTTAAAGAAACATTGGATTTGCACGACTGAATGGATAATTGCACGCTACCAATTTCTCTTGGAAATTGCACGGAAAAGGCAACGACAGGCGATAAACATCGCGCGAAGAGCCGCAGCTAGTAGCGATTATCGATTGGTCCTCTATATTCGGCATGTCATTATCAATTAACCATTGAAAGTAAGAGCTCTTTTGCTATTGGAGTAGTATGTTGCACGTCGCAAAATCACCAAACTTTAGTTACATTTGCAATCTTTAATTGTGTATTTTTATTTATACGAAAAATATTAATCTTTCGACAGAATTTAACGTGCAGGTTGATTTATATTTTTGTTCCACAATTATCATTAAATTTATACTGTCTTAATAATAAATGCATGATTTTATTTAACATCTTCAGAACCGTTATACCATGAAATTTATAATAAATAATCATATGTTAATTGTTTATAAGTTCCTTTTTAAATAGAAATTTTTTATTCTATCTATAGAAAATTATCAAAACAAAGTCATTGAAGGTAAAAATTTTAGGACACGTTTTATATTTTACTAAAATGGATTTTAACATGAAATTCATTTTTTGATGATAACACAGATGAGAAATACTAAATATTATTATTGCCGCTTATTTCTTTTTAAATAAATCGAATAGAAAAGATTCTCGCTCAATTAGGCTAATTTTCTGAAGAAATCTTGATAGATGGTGACGAGACCACCGCGTCTCTCATCAAAATCTGAAACGCGATATATGCGTAGCGTCGTGACAGGCGATTGTACGTGCGCGACGCGGCGGTAGTAAGGCGACAATTAACGTCAGAAGTGCTTCACGAGGCGGGTTTGAACTATTTTATGCGCGCGGGGATGGCTCGCCGGAGGGGTGAAGGGACGCTCGCAGCCTGTGCATTACGGCGTATATACGTGCCACGGCTCCCCGCTTGGCCACAAGATTGCATAATCGATATCCGGCCTACACCTGTGCCTCTCCACGAGTACGCACCTGTGTACGAGCGAGGAAAAAAGTGAGATGGTGTGTGCGTGTGAGCGTGTGTGTATACGTGTGCGGTGCTCGAAAAAGATTATTCGTGGATATTCGCCGCTGGAATATTCGTGTCATGCGGCCTGCCGAAAACCGAACTGACTCACTTGATATAGCATCAGATATTGTCGTGCGAATCGTTAATATGCAGGGTGATTTTAAAATAGATTGCCGAACTTCGATTTGGATTTTTCCTTGACGCGAAAGTAAAGAAAGTAAACGTTGAGATAGTTTTTGACTTGTTTGTTTGAAAATAAAAGGCTTTTACAAATTGCAGAGTGCAGAACTATGTTTTTTGTTTAACTTATAAAACAAACTTTATTTAAATGGAAATTTAATTTAAGGCACAGTTATTTAAATGTTTCATGTTAAAACGTTGCAAAAACTTATAACAATTAAATTTGATTACATTTTCAAAAAAAAGAAATTTATTTTCATTTATCTGAAAAATTTCTAGAGAGAGAGAGAGAGAGAGATTGAATCAAGAGAGTAGAACCTCATCCAGTTATATTTCATACCCTTGAATAATCTAATCCCTTCGCTATAATAAATTCGAGACGTCTCAGCTTTGTTATCAATTTGGATACTCTATCATATGCACGGTAGCAGTTACATACGATTCACTATTCGATTCACTTTAAATTACACAGGGTTAATTTTCTAGTGATGATGAATGTTAGGGAGAAAATTAAAAGAAAGCGGCGGCGCGGCGTGAGAAACGTGGCTCTGCCGACGGTGCATTGCTCGTCTACGTCTGCGGAATACCCCGAAGTATTGAGACACGTCGACGCCGGTCGAGTACGTCGATCATGGTCGTCTGCGATAGTGAGGGTAAAGTAGGTGGATAAGAGTACCTAGCGATGGAATCGATGCATTCGCACCAGATCACTTGCTGTGCAGATATACGGACAGATATATACTTGGCCTCTTTAAAATTAAGATAACGCAAAATATCACCTATCACATATAAGCCAACTTATTGTAATCAAAATTATATATATGTATATAAACAATGAAATCCGTTTTACTTAAAACGGTTAAAGTAATTATGACAAAAATATATTTTTAAATGTAAAATACATTTCTTTGGTATCGATGAATGGCGAAATCAATTAAATCGAAACAATTGGCGAAATCCTATTTCGATATATATGTACCTTGCTACGGAAAAGCTTGTCACGATTTTTTTTAATCACTAACGATCTCTAATAATTGATTAATAGTCGATTAATCAAATTATTTTATCTAATATAAATCGATATTCAGTTCAGATTAGAATAATTATTCAAAGTTCGACGAATCAACAGATTTTTTTCATTGCCGAAACATTTCATAGATTTTCTTTTAGAGTAAATGATCTCGATATATTAAAATTGTTTAAAAATTGTGAAAGAAGAAATTGGACAGCTTGGCCCCATCGCTATACGAAGATGGTTCATCGTTTCACGATCGTTTCACCTACGTTTGCGGGATGTGTATTTCACTCTCTTCTTCTCTCTTTCTCTCTCTCTTAGTCGTAGAAGACCCGCGGACGATCCCGCACACGGGACACTGGGGACACATAACACCCCCGGTTACATCCAATCACTCCTGATTTATATTTACTACTCACTTGGCCCCCTTATTTATTACGTTTCACGGAGACGCGTAGAACGAAAATGTTAATTTGCGCAATTGAAAATTATGGCGGAACTCTATGGGTGAGGCACTCTTCGGAAATGTAATTCTTAGCAAAAAAAAAGCTAAAGGAAGATAAAAGAAAGCTAGTTTCACGAACATCTCTTGAGGGGAAGATCCAAGATTCCACGTTTCAACATAGTGCTACATTTGATACTACCATATGTATTGAATCAATTTTTCGGCTTCTTATTCTTACTCTTGTCATCAGTAAAAATTTAAGAAAAACTTATTGGAAGCTTTGATTAGTTACAAAATAACAATACCAAATAGTTTTTTTATTTCATTGGATTAAATATATAGGATAGATTTGTTATTTTTTCATTAAGCTTTATATCAAGCACAGCTAGAAAACTGAAGTTCTTTTAAATTTCGTGGCGACAAATTTTATATTATAATTTATTTTCAATTTCACTTGGCAGGTGTGCGCGTGTGTGAGAGAGACAAATCTTTTGCATCAATCTAACAGAAGGAAAAAAGAATTGCAAACAATTAAGATCTATTTATTACAACATTCATACATCATTCGCTGTAAAAAAATGGATCAGCGGATAAAATCCAACAGTACGAATGTTTAAATATGAGACATTTCTACATATTTTTAATTTAAATTCCAAATTGTGTTCTCAAATCATACAGATCTCTGAATTCCAATTATTATCTTTGATTTTAATATATGAATATGGTCGAAATGGCCGACCGCGATAATACGCTTTCAAATAGATTCGTGACTCGCTTTCAAACAAACAATATGCGCATTTGAACCGAACGTAGTTCCATTTTCGAACTCTCTGTGATACCGTCCACACAAATACTATACGCAAAACCGCGTAATACAGCTCGATATATAGGACTTGCGATGTGTCTTACACCATGCAGCTTTTACACAGGTAAATCTATGTAGACCTTGCCTTCCCACCTATAAATAAACCTACACACGCGCGTATACAGTTGCACGTAAACTACCGTTCTGGACACCACGAGGGTCTTCTTGCTGTGTAACAGTGAAACGTGGGTGGTTAGATAGACGAACGACACTTCCGCTTTGTCTCTCGAAGTTCCCCGTTGCATCGATTTTATCGTTCCCTACTTTATGAAGATTATGCCGCGGTTCAAACACGATAGAATACTAACTCGATCGCACATTACGACTTGAAAAAAAAACTCAGTTTTTATCTTACTTAGAAATTTTAAAAGTAGTTAAGGAAGGTTCTTTAAATCGCACTGAAATAATTAAGACCGCAGACACCAATTTTTATATATTATAAAAGGATATCTTTATTATTACAAAAAGTATTATTATATTTAAAGATAGAATGCACTTGCGTTTCATTCTATACCGGGTAAACTATATTCTGTTTTTTGAGCAATTTAGAATCGATCATTTGTTTAGAGAAAATTTAACTGATTGCCATTAAATAAATATTAATAGGAATCTCTCAAATAGAATCTATTGTCGGTGTAAGAGCAGCGGCAAATGATGCGTGTACGCGTACAAAGCTATTCGTTGTGCCTCCCTATAAACGGGGACTCTACAACACGCGCATATTATACCGCAACAACCTGTACACGCACCACGACGACGATGGGTGGCCGCACGAAAAGGTGAACATTATTCCCATACCATTCTCTCCGCGGTTTAACGCTCTTATTATTATTTTTATTAGGGTGCCGTGGTATATAATGCTATCAACCCCCATGAGTGCGCGTTCGCAGGAAATAAACCTAAGTGTATAATTACAATAATACTTATCGGGGCACCCTCCGTGGGTTCTCTTCCCTTCCACGTACCCTTCCTTCCTTCCTTCCTTCCTTCCTTCCTTCCTGAGTTCTCGTTCCCTCTCCGTCTCCCCCTCTCCCCCTCCTCTCTTTCTCTTTCTCTCTCTTTCCTTCCTGATTAAACGTAGCTTTGTGTATGCGCGCGTGTACCCTCGAACGCAATATACCGAAGGGATGAAACTTAACGAGTACTAAATTTACCGCGGACTAGTCTTGATCCCCTCGACACGATTAGATCTGTAAAGATGGTCGTGCAATGCGATGAGCGGCTAAGTCCTTCTGGAGAGATTTAAAAATCGAGAGTTATAAAAAGTTATTGCTTCAACCTAATGACTCTAAACGCGCTTGATTTTCTGCAAAAATTCTTGCGTTTAACTAGCAAATATTTTAAATCCTTGATACTCGAATATATTTGAGACGATAAAACCCAACGATGGAATAATATAATTTATTCGACTCTCACTTGAACATTACTACTGTTCGAATATTTACAATTTAGATTAAAACTTTTTACTGAATTTATTGAGGTCAATTGTATACGTTATACACATGTGCATCATACGCACATTTGATTGTGCTTAACACGCTGTAAAATATATCGAAAGCAGTGTCCTTATCCAAGAAGCGCCACACGTGTGACCCGCGTGTGTCGTGTCGTACATATGGGTTAAAGGATGGGACACGTACGTGTACCGGATGCCGTTCGATTCGTGGGCGAGATGATCGTAACGGCGCGGTACAAACACGGACCATTCCCCATCTGAACTCTATCCGAACTTCGTAATTCTCCAATTTAGGAATTCAGTCACGTATACTGCCGCGCCGCCGTGTTCGAACGCACACACCGCAGAATTGCTTATCTTTTATAGCCGCGTTTGCACGTGTTCCTGATATACGTGTATTTTATGTGGAGTGTAGAAATGTCTATTATATCTTGATATTAAAATAGATTAGAATAACATAATCATCTAGTAATATTATATAAGTGTGTGCATATATCTATTATGCTTAAATAGAACGTGATACAATTATTTCTTCAATTTTATATATTTACTTCTTGAAATAAATATACTAAATAAACAGATTTATTTATAATTTCGTTAAAAACAGTTTCTTAAAAACTATTTTTATCATTTCTAAAATGTTGCCATCTCAGGCATTGTGTCTGAGAATAAATAATACCTATCTATTAATAAATCCGATTTCGTATTTGCATTATGTAATAGAAACAAAATCGAGTATCAAACGAGTAATGTGCTATAAACTTTTTTCGGTATATATAATGTATATTGAAAAAGTGCTATAATTTTCAAAATCCTTAAATCCTTAAATATGCTTTTAAATATATTCGTATAAAATTAGATAACGTCATCAATTCACACCGATAAATTTTCTTATTGAGATAACATTTAAATCGTTATATAATATAAATAGGAGAGAATCATATTTTTTAACTGAGTGAGTTACTTTAAACCCATAGCTATCTAAGTAATTTACTATTTGTCTTACATCGTTTTAAATCCTTTTTATCTGAAAATATCTTATGCCTGCGCAAGAGCCACAATATAGAGCTATTGCCACCGCGTCGCATTTGGAATCGTATAATAATTGACAAATTTGTAAAAATACCGATTATCCTTTTAACTTCCGTTTCTGTCTGACAAATTGAAAGTATATCACGTTTTTAGGGCATCCCCCATTTCTTTCCTTCGTATCGAGAACTTCGCGGAATAATGACAGTGTTATCACTTTGCCGGACCTGATATACCGTCATCAAAGTATAGTTTATGCCTTATGCGAGGTTACCTCTATTGCCGGCACATCGTATAAAACGTACAATCAATTTTTGAAGAGGACATTCAATCGATCTGTCTTGCAGCATGCAATCAAAGACGTTCCCTGAATAACAAACTAACCGAAGCGGCTTTGGCAGCCGATTCGTGCACATGTTGGCTCATGCAGTATTATTTGCCGGATCACTATTTCTTGATCCATTCGCGTTTGCACAAACAAAATGAACTTTCACGTGTATGGAAACTATATATGTACATACGTTGATCTGATTTTTCTTTCCTATAACAAGATACTTTAATGCAACTGTGTCGCCCGATAAATCAAATAATTTCTCATTGGCAGACGCTAAAGGTTGCCAAATAGTTGTAAACTCGATAGCTTTAATGACTGCACAGTAATTATCAATTTATCATATTGCGAAATCATTGCATATACACGTTGTCTGCTTAATCAACGACCGCAGTTATGTGACTCTAAATATTATATAAATGCAAACGATATAGTTTTGTAAAACTTTATTACCTATATACTAAAAGAATGTGAATTAAAGAAAATAACAAATGCTCTCTTACAAGGATAAAATTTACTTATTCTATTATTATATACAAAAATTCACGAATTGAAATTTTTGTAAAATTATTGAAAATTTAATAACGTCAATATATTTTTTATACTTTGCCATGGTCGCAAAATGTTTAACAGACATTTCTTTACTATCATTTGTAATTGTCATTATCTAATTAATCGATGTACATGATAAATGATAAATTAACGACAAGTAATTTTCTACATTCTACGACGCGTTATTCTGTATAATTTGTTTTTTGTTGAAGGTAATGATTGCTAGCTATTGAATAACCGAAAACGCAATACCATTGTGAAAAACAATTATTGGCTCATTAAAATGAAACGAATCGTTAGCGAAGCCATACATGAGAAAGTTTGATAACTATTTTACGCAATTGCGTATTGTGAAAGGTATCTCGTTTTAATAATACAATGAAATCGCGTACTGCCAATTTGGTATATTTTTATTATTTCATCTTTTTATCACACATAATAAAATCTGTGCTTTTGTCACAGCATTATATTATCTATCATTTACCGTATTACATACACACAAATTTAATGCTATGCTATAACTCTCCCTCTATAAACTCCAAAAAAGATTAATTCGTGCAACAAATTTTTTTTATATTTATAACAATCTAATCCCAGTAATGCAAACGCGCTTTTGTTTAGCTTTGCATATGGTATCGTTGCTAAAAATTATTACAAATGCCAAAAATAAAGATTTCTAGCAAATCGTCACCGTAACCAATAAAATTTGTTTAAAATTGGCAACGTAATGTCGCGTGCCAAAGACTTTTTCACTTATTAAGTAGAACGTCTATGGAGTTATACGTTTTACGTTTACGCTAGAGAAACAATCACGGGACACTCATAGGGAGCACCCCTCGTCAAAATCAAGAGTCTATTATTATGACCATATGTTTACGCCACGATTGTATCTTGACAGAGAGGGACGAGCGTGTTGGGGTAAAGGGGCACAGTCGTGCACCTGCTCGAACACAACAGCATGTGGATAAGAGCGCGTGGTGCGTGGGTAGAATAAACACCCACGACGAATATGTGTCATTCTATAAACAGGATGGCACATTATGCTGGTTTATTGCCGATTATTTTGTACTTGGAATATTCTTCTTGTGTTCACCAAAGGATCATAAGCACGCAACAATTCGATTATCTTTATTCGCGTAAATCTTACTGCGACTACTGTTCGGTAAATTATGATATTTTTAGATTTTCTGTATATTCCCCTTACTATGGAAAACCATTCGTTCGCAGATTCACGCGTTATCATATTCTTTAAGTAATAAAATAACCGACACCCGCACGGTATACGAGAGGTTCCAAGTTCAAACCCTGGCTGGGGTAATAATTTTCGCAAAAAATTTAAAACTATTTAATTTAGAAATTACATCAACTGACCAAAACCCATGGTCGAAATTAATAATGCCTCGATGATTGATCCGAAAAAAAGTGCTGTGTGAATCTGACAAACCAAGTTGGCTCACAGTTTTTCAATGTTCATATCGAAGAGACGTTATTTATTGCCAGTCACGGTCGATTCAAAGAAATTACTTAATTAATAAAATAACCCTCAAGTGTCAAAATTTCAAAATGTTTGTAATTACTGTATTAAATAATTCTCCTATCTTCATTCCTGTTTTTAATTACATCCTCCGATCGTTGGACTCCAAGCTTTCTTTGTCCGCTCAACAATTCTGGCAAACAACTAAAGAAATAAGTGATCGATAGTGCTAAATGAAAAAAACACAAGAAGTCTTAGTAATTTAAATTCGAAAACTGATATAATAAAAATCTTGGTTTTTTATTACATCAAAACGTCTCAAGTAAAATCCGTCAAGTTAAGTCGACAGAGACGGGATCGTAGAGATCGTATCAAATAGAATCGTTTAGGAATCTAATATACTTATGTTCCCTCACTTCTCAATGATATCGTAAAAAAAAAAGGTTCGGAGTTCGGGTTAGACGGCCGGATATACCGCGTCGGCTTAAATTAGCATCATTGGCGGATAACTGAAATCGACCGCAAAATATCCTACAACGCTGTGGGCCTCGTGCGGCGCGGCGCGGCGCGGTTCCTTCTCCCTTGGAGAAACGACGGTCTTAATAAAATTATCGTCAGGCCGAGTTTCGAGGACAAATCGACGTTTCAATTTTCTTAATGCGCTCATCTCCCCAATGGGGATATGCCCACGAGCCCGGCAGGAAGGATATGGTCCTGACGGTAGGTCGTAAGGATCAGGGCTGGATTACCGACTAGGTACTACGAGGGCGTAAAGTCCGAGCCTTAAAACCCCCGGATCTCGAAACACATTATCTTTACGCTTCAAAAGCCCCGAATGTTTGGAAATCAGGATGAAAAGTAGTTGATTTAAATTTGATAATTTTTTATTTAGCCATTTGTCGAACTATCAGACATTTAAAGAATCAGTGTTTACAATCTTTCAAACCCTAATTGTATGTAATAAATAAATGTTCTTATACATAAAAAATGTCCTACAAAATTATCGAAAACGAAATCTTGTTCTGACAAGATTCTTCAATGTACGATATATTGACGTAATTGACGTAAATCGTCAAGTTTAGGGCCTGTATTATCTTGAGGCCAGCACTGATAAGGAAATATATTCCATGTCCCACGAATCGCTGTACTGCAACCGGTATCGTGAAATTTAACAGAGAGATGGCCGTGCTCGAGTGTCGGCGACACGTGTCGCCACGTGCCGCCACGTGACCAACCTGCTACGCGCTATTTGCTCTCATCCTTCCTTAAGTGCATTACTACTATTCCAATTATAGGGGTGGTAAATTAACGTGTCACAGTATTCCGCCTCGGACCCTTTCGCTGTCCGTTCCCTGATGTTCGAACGCGTAACATAGTTGCGGATTTGATTTGTCATAACAGATTACCCACCCGCGAGCTTCGTGCTCGACGAAGAATTTAAACCATATACACCAATCTAAAGCACGCCAGTTTCAACTCGCGATAATAAATTTCAATAGTAAAGTTTTATTAACAGCAATAATTACCAGACCAGCGGTAATTATATTAACGGCGCGAATGTTTCATGCAAATCCGTTTTTTATGCTACTGTAGACACTACAGACGCGCGCTTCGCGCGCGCTATTTAGCTTTAACATTATCCTATTACTATAACACTATTAACTCCTTGATACACACAATATAAAAATATACAATGACAGCTGCAAATGAAGTAAGCGCAGCAAGAGAACCAATCGGCATCGCGGAAAAGTGACAACAATATACCTACGACATGCCCTTTTTAGAAGAGGATTAATTTTCGGCAGGTACCTCGCTTGAATGACAGAAATATTAAAAATTACATACATTAAATTAATGTAATAAATATGTTTCTTTCTCCGCGTTGTACGTTATGTTTGTAATATAAACACAACGTAAATTAAATTGAATTAAAAAAGCGCCAATTAGTAATATATTCGAAAATTGCTCATGACGAATTGATTAGTGTTTTATACTCGTAACAACATATATACCATTCCAGCTTATAACTTTATTTAATGTAACTGCTATAGAGATACCGCGTTTCAGTTTTAAGTATGAAACGGCAATCAGAGATGAATTTTATATATCCTTTATTTAATGACCATGTATTTTATTTTATACGTATGTAATGATTAACGCCGGTAAAATGAGATCGGTACTGTATCCCTTCTACCCCCACAGTGTTCCCGTAAAACACTAATTGCATATTTTAAATCGCAATCGTACCGCCGCAGAACTCTATTATGCGTAAATATAAAATTTTATCCATATTTTCCGATTATTCGTGCGTCACCTAGCATTAAATATGTAAATCAATTACTTATCATTTACATTTTTTATTCGTAATGATTTTATCAAATATCCAGTTGTATTAACATACGTGATGATGCAGTAAAAGGTAATGTATTTTCGATCAAAGTGCACTTTTAACATTTCATATTTTAATAAATTAAAAAAATAACTTTTATGCTAAATGTCATGTTTCTCGTTGCAATGGCATACATTACGTTATAAGCAGTTACATTTGCTTGTGAGACTACAATGTATAAAAGCATTAATTTAAAAATGCACTCTCGGTTGCGTCGATTATTACGACGGTTATGTGAATCTAATAAAAAATATGAAAGCGAATAGCAGATAGAACACATGACATCTCTCGCAAGCAAAATAAAAAGAAAAAGCAGCATCAAGAAAGCAAGCAGCGATCCGTACACATCAAAAGGTTTAACGAAGAAAGATTGTTACTTGAGATAAACAGACAGAAGAAAAAAGATGAAGGAAGCTTCACGGAAATAAAGAAAATAACTGAGTAAGAATACAAAACGCGCATTACATAAACAGTGAATAACAGCAAGAGAAGAACTTTAGAGAATTTAGGAAAAATTTGACGGATGAATACAGATCTAGATCTAGGATACTGTACTGCAAAGAAAGATACAAAGAGTGAGAGCTTCACTACGCGAATGAAAATGAAGGTACAACGAGAATTGAAATATAGTAAAGTACAGTAAAAGAAGAGAAAGAGAGACGTGAAACGAGCGGACGGTATTTCCTAAGTGCAAATCAGTGAAAACATGAACCGACAGGCAGATTCAAAGGTAGAAGAAGGCGGTCCCGGCGAACGGTGCTCTAGACAGAAGAGCGACGGAGACAGACATGATCGTAAAGAGGGAGGACCGACGGACTAGTGAACAGGGGAGACAAGAGAAAAAAAGAGAAGAGAGAAGAGGGAAGAGAGAAAAGAGGAGAGAGAAGAGAGAGAGGAGAAAGAAAGAGAGAGAGAGAGAGAGAGAGAGAGAGAGAGAGAGAGAGAGAGAGAGAGGAGAGAGAGAGAGAGAGAGAGAGAGAGAGAGAGAGAGAGAGAGAGAGAGAGAGAGAGAGAGAGAGAGAGAGAGAGATGAACGGTCAAATTTCGTTCGGGAGTGGCGCAGCTCGTTTGAGGGGAGCGTGAATGGGTGCGCGGGAGTCGATCTGGGAGAAGCCTCCATTAGGTGATGTCTACCGTCGCCATATATGCGGCGCATTATTGCGGCCGCGTGTTAACTAGGCGGAACGTCCGTACGCAATTACGTTCCGACGATCGCTGCGCATACCTTCGCCCCTAAGTTAATTCACGCTGAATTGCTGTAACTCTCATCATCCTAAATTTAATATTTCAAATGGTATTAATTTGGAAAATAATAAAAAAATTCCGAGAACCGCCCGAGCTAACTTCTCGCATAATCAAAAGTCACGAAGTTAAGATTAGTCAATGAAGTCGAGCCAATAAACTAAATGGGTCGCAAAAATCTCGATGTCTCTATTAGACATATCTCTAGACATATTGTATTTATACATATTATATTTAATATATTCTATTCTTATTAATATAATAAGAAATAATCACAATAACGATTACTCTAAAACTTAATTAAATCTTTAAATTATCCAAATCATGCTGGAATTACATACAATAACATCCTACGCACATTATTTTAATACGTAACACAATTTAAGATATTTCGTGCACATATAATAATTATAAAAATAACTGTATTTATGAATCATATACATAAGTATTAAATAATCGTACCATTTTTAAATTAATGTTATTGCTATTTCGTCAAATTAAAAACGTTGTTTGACGAAACAACATCAATGCCTTATTGAATCAACATACGACTGTCGAATGCAAAACTGTAAGGGATATTATAATCATTTCTCTCTTTCTGGTAATTGTTTCATATGATATTAAGAGAAGTATATAGATCTTGATTAATTTACCTATTTGAGCAGCTAGGAAAGTAATGCATAAGCAAGACTGCTTTAAAAAAAATACATATAAGACGTTTTATCTCATAGAATATTTATAGAGATCATAAACTTATCGTTAGACACAAAATGGATGCGTAGACCTAATGGACTTGAACGAAGACTACAATTGCAATCGTAAATCGTGTCGATTTCCTGTTTACGCGTTTGCTTCCCCTTAATTTTCATCCCTGTTCAGCGATTCGTTCATAATATTTCTACGTTGCCGAAAGTATTATCCTTTCGTCTGGGAAAGCAACACCCGCGCTTGACGAGTGGCGCATGGTGATGGATGAGAAATGATTACGCAAGAATATCACTTTATCATATTTAGCAACAATCGTGCGTGAGACCCCAGAACTCACTGTCGTGCGAGATGTGCGCGACTTTTCTGTGACAAATAAATAGAGATCCAGTAATCTTATTTAAAATAACTCTTTTCATTAGCGAGATTTATTTTCATAAAAAAATAGCAATGTTAAATTTCAATCTACTCTAAGCATAATATTAAATTTTCAAAAGTCAAATATTTCGGTCTCCACAGAAATTCTATTTCTTTAATTTAGCTTATTATAATTTTAAAATGTCTAAAGATAAAACACCAAATGTAAATATAATTCACTCTGTACTAATATTTCAACTTTTAAACCTACTAAAATCGTGAAAGCAAAAAGTAATACAATCTCTATAATGGCGAAAATTCTCACGTTCGTTGAAGCGAGAATATAATGCTGGAAATTAGCGAATTTCGCGACAATATGCAACGGCGTATCAATTTTTGATCACACGCGGCATTTAACAGTAGCATACAATAATATCGTTTTCGCGAAAATGTCCGATCATTATTACGTTATCGATAGAGATGACTTTTGATTGCCCTTGTTACTCGAGTAATAATTATCCCTTTGTGTTGCAAATAAAAATGGAACCTACATTGGCAATACATACATGCATTTCCAATACATATATAGAAGAATGATTATATTCTATTATATTTTAAAAAAATTTAATGGCGCAACATTACGTTACCTTGAGGGAATACTCTAATTATCGTAATATAATCAGCATTGTGAAAGCCATTGAAAAATAATACAAAAGATGAACATGCGTAATTTTCCGTGTTGATCGTATCAATAAATTGTCATAGCGGTACAACATGTGTACGAAAATAAAGGCAAAACAAACGTATGATTTATAGTTGTGTAATCGTCGACTCGCGACGATACGAACGGGAGAAAAAAAATTAACGACTACGTCCACACCTGCGCTTGCACGTGGCAAGTAGATACGTATGTGCAAGAACGACGTAATGCTTTTATCTCGAAACACAATAAAACCGGAGAGTTGGCATTTAACAAAAATTAAAGCTCTTCGACGGAGAAGATGAACCAATAGTTAGTTTGCATTCGTGCGTTTGATTGGCGTGTAACAAATAATAAACAATGATCGTGGAATAAATTTTGCAAAAGAGTTCGAAGTATAATACGTTAGCCACTATCGACATTAACAATTTGAGAAGACCTGTATATAATTTTGACGAATCGGCTGTACTTGAAGTACCCCGCCTGCGCTTCTTCTTTTTTTAATATTTCCATCCGGCTTGTCATTACGCCCGCTCGAAAGTAGTGTAAACATGTAAAATTGTTGACGAAATTACTGTCGATTTTCAACGGCCGGTCGTAATTAGTTGATGAGAAACTGATGAGTTTATTTCTGCACGGAATTCCAAGTCCATTATCATTTCTAACTAATTGACTTTGATGTTTAAGGCGTCTAATGAATTGCTAAATTGATGATTATTCACGCACACGGAGATACGGTGACACAAATGCGCGTATGCACGCACGCACATATATACGCATGTGATCTCCTTTATAATTCATACGTAATCGTTACTTTTCACCTGCTATATCTCTTATGTTCTCTCATGACCTATTTCTTTCGCCTTTACGGCTGCACACACACGCGAAAGTCATTGACTCGAATCTACGTTTTGCTACTCGCTTAACACAAATCATCGCTATAAGCTAAATGATCACATAAATCGTCGGGATTTTTTTACTTTTATTCAAGACTATATATTATTTTTATTCCGGTAAACCAACTTCAAAGTTAGAAAATTCATAAAATTATTTCCATTTTAAATTATTTTTTATTTCAATTATTTCGTTTTGAAATGCAAAAAATTTTCTAGGTGTAATTATAATTCCAAAGTGATGTCGAGCAGACGAATTAATTATGTAATGTAACAGGAACGATATGATAGCACTTTTACGAATTTTTTCTAAACAAGTCTTAATCTATCTAGTTGTCTTTTTTTTGTTTTTGTTTAATTGTCACCTACCGGGTTTTGCCCGGTTGTCTTATTGTGGAACGCATAGGGAGAACGCCGACGATTGGTAACGCTAAACGTTCCTTCGCCTCGTGTCGTGTGGCTTTACATCGCTGTGTCTTATACCAGATCGCTGCACGGCCGGAGAGGGATAGGAGAACGAGCAAGAGAACTGAGCATGGCGGCTGAGTATAGTGTGGATGGTTTGGATCGATGAGAGAAAGCCGCCGGTCTGATTGGCGGGGCCGCGGGGGCGGAACAGGACGTAGCCAATGAACGTGGCTATCCCCGACATATAGCGGTTACGAAATCACTGATTTTTACGCTCGGCGCCCGTCAATTTCGACTCTACTGTAAATACCGTAAATCGAATAGTCGCAATTTAGATATCGTACCGCCGCACACAGCGTCAAGATAAGTCGGCGCCGATATATTTACACGGTCGACTCCCACGTACTTACACGCACTGCAACGTGAATTGTCGAAGTATCCAGGGATGTAAGGAAAAAATGTTTCGATAATTCTTTCAGTTATTATTTCTCACGAGCAGCAAAGAAACGTATCGGCCGCGCTAAACTGTCGCTTCTTCCCTCGCCTTTTTGGCAAAAGTGCATCGGCCCATTCAATTTAAATGACGCGCGCGGACTGGTATACGGAAACCATATAGGCATATTACTGAATTATTCTACTACTCTTCTCTCATGCGTCACGTGATGAGAGAACCGATACCGATTATGAGATAGCAACAAAACGTATCCAGCATGTATTGATTCGGACGATAATTCTGATGTACCTTGCATTATCGACTGCCAAATTAGCACAGTGTCATTAAATCGCGGAAAAAGAGAAATAAAATGTATTACGATATTATATTATCATTAATCTAACATCAATATGTTGTTACTTTCATAATCTTGCATACGCAGACAATAACATTTCCCACGAACACAACGGTAGAATTTATTTTGTACTTAACAAAATTTTATTATTAATGAAAAGAATAGAAAAAAATTTCAAGAAGAATCTTTATACAATCATGAAACAATTTGTAACAATGAGTGACGTTTTTAGAAGATATAGTTTTTGTGATTTCTAATTTTTATTAAATTATTAATTAAATATTACATAATTTAACTCACACACAACTAATCGTGTTAGAAAACTCTCAAAGCCCAATTTTCCTGTTACTCGTTAATTTAGATATCAAGAGTCTTCAATTAATTATTTGATATAGTTTTTATCTTATTGGATACGAACACAATAGCACAATTTTACACGCTACTCGGAAAAAAAATCTCTCCAACGAGAGATTATTGTCTGCATTTAATTTATTATTTAATATCTTCTCCTGGCTGCATGCATGCGGGTGTGCTGGTGCCGTAAACTCTAAATATTTTTGGCCATATATTCTATGTGGATAATAAATAGTACTGTCGTGATTTATAGCGTTTCATTGCTTATGTAGGAACGCTAGAGTGAAATTTTCATGCGATCTCGGATAGAAAGCGTCGCATTTGTTTATAGACACAGTCTAGACAAAAAGAGCTCGATAAGCGTGCGAAGTCTCGCCGTCGTGTGAAGCTATCTTCGGTGTCATAGGTGCGCAATAATTGATTATTATTCACTGATTTAACAGTCTCCTTGACAGGCATGTTGAACTCTGTCTGACCTCAGCAACTCCGGTTCGGCCATTGATCTCACGAAAGCAAGAGTTGTCAATGCGCCGACCCAAATTTCAACATCACATTATTCCTTTTTACGCTTTTCAACGCTGTTTGAGATACGTGTCGCGATAAGAGCTCCCGGTCCTATCGAAATTCATTTATCAAATCAATCTGACTAACACATATCCTCTGCATCTATTAATAGTCGTTACCAATGTGAATTCCAATTCTAATCAAATATGTATTATGTTGTATTAAATATGAGATATAAAAAGTTTGTACAAACAGTAATAATCAATTGAGACATTTCAAAAAGACATTATTTTATTACGAAAAAAATCGTGCAATTATTATTTTCAAAAAAATTATAGAACGTGCTGACAAATGTGTACGCACAACGATATTAAAAAATACAATTAGATGTAAGAATTTAAAGTCTTTACATCGTGTATCCCTAAGGAAGTTATAATACTTAAAGTATGAAAAGATTTCATATAATAATTTTAATATTAGAAGTTTTTTAGAATAAATTTTGTATATGAAATATTCTTATATACCATGTTGAGGGATAATTAAAATTTGAGATATATGCTACTAATAATAATATCTATTAATGTGTCTTAAAATTTGGAGATAAGACGAGTATCTTTGTCTCTGCAGCAGCGGATCTTAAATGGTTCAACATCCGTTAAAATCAGAACGAAATTGGAGACGTTTTGCATTAAAGAGCAGCTTAAAGAATGCAATATTATGTGCATAAAGCAAGCGTTATCTTATTGGCACTTAAAATCGCATGTGAATTTCAAAGAGACGATTTCGAAGCATTACATTTTTATTAAACGTCGAGACGCAAAACCGAGCGGAATAAGATTAGAAACGACGGAAAAGCACGACGTCTGATCGCACAAGAGCCCTGTCCGAATTTTGTCAGATTCGCATTAATTTATTCTGCCTTTCGTTAGCGCGACTGTAGCGAAATGTCGTTTCTGAAGTCGCTTAATTGAGTTTCGCATTGAGAGTAAAAAATCGCCACGAAAAGAGTTAACGGAGAAACTATGGTGGGGCGGCAGTGAATGAGAGACAGAGAAAGAGAAAGAAAAAGAGAGAAAGAGGGAGAGAGACAGAATATTAAATTAGAAAATTTCATAAATTCCCTTTAGCGATCTCTTAGACGATTCGCGCTTCAAGACCCGTGTTTTTCGCCTGAAATCGTAATGAGCCGTGTCAGGCTAAATCTACATAGCTATAGCTATCCGTTCCATATTTTGCGCGACGACGGCACCGACGATCAGTTTCTCTTTTCTCCTACCCGATCATATTTTCTATCTTTATGTTGTTCGTACGATTAATCTCGGAAAAATGATTGCGAATAATTGGACAAGCTGAGAAGAAACAATGTATCAATTAACTATATTATTTGCGGAGAATAGACAAAAAATAACGTGGATGAATTATCATTATTGAATGAATCTGCATTTGGAAAGTGAGGAAAATTAAGAGATGGCAGAAAAGTAGCGATCAAATCCGCGTGTCAAATAAAGATGATTGATATCTTTTCCGATGTCGTTTATCACAGATAAATATTTTAGAATATCAAATAAATACATCTCGAGAGATTATTTATACAAGATATCCCTTCGTTACAATGGTTTTACTGACAAAAACAAATGCTTTTTATATTGCGCTAAAAAAGATTTCACTTTGCCTCAATTCGCGCAACACACAATGTTATCGATGACGATAAATCGCGAGAGAACGTACTCTGGGAATATTGCGAGAAAGTACGTAAGATTCTTCGCGGAAGTTTCACCGGTAATTATCTAAAGTTACCAAGGGCCACGAGAGTCAAAGTGTGAAGTCGTGTTCGAAGTCTTTCTGCACTTCAACGCTCCTTCGCGCCGGTTAATAACAAATGAGCAGCCAAGCTGCGAGCCCCTCACTTTTGTTATAATCGGAGACACTTGCCCTCGTACAGTTACCGTCTACCATTCTGCATTATTCAGTGAATTCATTTGTAGCATTCTAAACAGCCAACTTATATCTTTCGCTTCTTTAACGCTTTTGTTGCTCGCATTTAACAACTCTCTACGGAGAGAAGAATGCTAAAATTATTATACTATATGAAAACTTTGTATTTTTTAAATTTCCTTATCAAGACCTTAAGTCCTTAATATGATTCGACCCTGTGCTGTGCTTTGCTTCGATACATTTTACGATAAGTTTTTAGAATAGCTGAAAACTTGCTCTATTTCGGGAAAGACGTTAAAAAAAAATCTGTTTTAGTCTTAACATTTTTCATATCTTCTACAGTCGATAACATTGCTCACTTATCTTTAATCACAATTTGGACAATATCTATTAATTTGTCTAATATTTTTATAACATCACGCTTGTCTGCTTTGCGATCAAACAAAATTTATAAATAATTTATACAAGCATTCTTTTAATAGCGCAGAAATCATTGTTTGTCGTTTACAAAAATTATTGTTATTCTTTATAACTGTTGATACTAATAGTCAACATCAATAACTGAAGGATTTTTCTTATTTTATGAGTACAGGTATATCACAACACATCAAATTTAAAGCAAATTTTTCTCTGTCAGGAACGCTCGTTCGGCATTTTACGCTTCACACCGCCGCGCCCCGCGACAATGTTCAATCAAATTTTTCACCGTGCATATCTCGCCGCGAAAAAGGTCAAATTTTCGATATTCGTGCACCACGCCATACCGTCCAATCTAAAGCATCAGTATGATCCTCCGGCACGGTACAGCAGTTGATTTACAATCGGCCGTGGGAATTCGCTTGATAATCAAACGAGAGTTTCGGATTGGATTTGTACGGCGCGTTGGACTGTCTCTCTATATTCGAGTCGGGCCGCGCCGTTACGCGCGCACGAAGCGCGCGAGCGCGGCATCGGCCATGTGAAGGAAAATCAATTAGCCGGGCAAACTGATTCGACTGCGTCTGTTTACTCGTGCGAGTCCGCAATGTGTTTCGCGTCGTGGCACAGGCGCTTCCGTGCATATATATACACGCACTCGCACACACGCGTGTACGGACACAGAGCCGCTACGCACATAACGTGCCGATGCAACGAAGCTTTTGTGTGGCTGATGTGCACTGCGTAGCTCTCGTACTACGCGCTGCAATACACACACGTATCTCGATATATACAGCACGATGTACGTTTCTACCATCGAGCTCTGTACAAATGCGCACACGCGTACGTAACATATTCACCCGCGTGCATACAATCGTACATAGAATTTAAGAGATGACGTGCGTTATAGCGTGCGATGCTTAATGCGCCACAGCGTATTGTTGCGTAAGCGTATTATCCTTGTTCAAAGAATTTCACTAATAGTAAGTAGCATTCCGCCCACGACCAATATCAAGCAATGATTTTAATTTTAGAATAATTCTCTTATCGATGAAATTGAAAGAAGAAGAGAGTGTAAATTTTCAAACATTAAGACACAGATTTTTTTTAAACGTTTTAGAGATATTCAGAACAATAAATAATTTTCAATCTTTTTTATATTTTCTAAGAGAGTGAAAATTTTATTATAAACGTATATAAAATGTTAAGAGTGTTTTTTCGTGCTGCACATTTAAATTCTTTAAATCTGCTCTGGTGTTCAAATATATCTCTTTGTCTTTTATTCAATGTCACAAGACCCTACTCTTTTATTTTATTTTTTTACTTATTATATAGTTCCTCATAATGAGTAAGATTATTTAAACGAGTATCCATATATTTAAAATGCTGATACTATATATATAAATCTGTACCGTGACGAATGTTTCAAACGATATTAATTTATCAAATATTTCAATTGAATGTTTTAAACGATATTAATTTATTCGACCAAATATTTTGGTAACATTTTTTAACAATGTGTTTCAAATATTTCCTGAGATGTATTTTGTCGTAAAAGAGAAATATTACAATATTTAAAAAAAAAAAATTTTCCCCACATTGATTTTTATGCTTAGATAAAAAGAAAACTCGGAGGAACTTGGAAAACCATGTGTTTCTGTTCGTGTTATTTGGTTATTTGTATGTGTATGTGTGTGCTATTGAGAAATATTAAAGCTAAACTATATCCTGTTGATGAAACAATAAACATATACAAAATGTCAATCATATTTCTTCAGATCGTCGAGATGTATTATTAAAAATATCAAAAACGAACAACATCGAATTATACGATATATCTTGTCCAAGGCGGCAAATGGATGACACGGCGAGATAATATCGTCAATAAGCGTTTGACAATCGCGCAAAAATACGACATTGATATTCGCTGAAACAAAAGACGCCACATTTTTCATAATTCTTCAAGTTTCAACTAAAAATATATCAGTAACCAAGTCTCGAGGTATCATTAAATTCCATCTAAAATCAACGGGGAAAATAAGGTTCTATCTATTAAATCTTTTTACGGTTATCTCGATGAATATTTGACAGTCGGACGTATAAAAGCGGAGCGGCGTCGATATCACATTACCTTGGCGGAAGATGACAAATGACTGAAAAATCATGTCGAATGTGCACGCTGAGTGGCACGTATATCTGCAATCGAAGCTCGATGATATATTGTGCGTACACGTCGATTCGAAGTATCGTCACGGACGCGTTGGAACGTGTGACACGTTAATAAAGTACGTCGCTTCGGAAGAGTGATGTATTCATAATTAGTCTCGGTGCCCGTAATGACATAATCATTGTCATCAAGAAAACGCGCGAGTGCAGAATTGGCCGACGCTTTAATAAGGACGATATTGAATTACCTAGTTCTGCGCGAATCCTAAAATGACTCATTTAATTTGCGACGGCGTCGCGACGCCGGTATGCCCCGATTCTGTCAATCTTTCGGCTTCGCTTTAAATATAATATAAATGCATACGTATGTATATCGTAGACGTGTATGTAGACACGTACGTATATGTATAGACGTATATGCGGACAATTGCCCGCGACCCCGTGTGTCGCGCGCACGCGTGCGTGTGCTGCGGCGATCGGCAAAAATAAAATATGCAGACGAGATAAATATTAAGTGCCGTTGACAGGTAAATCGCGTAACACGTTCGATTTCCACTCGGATGAAAATACTTCTCGGCTACGGTCATTAGCCGCGCATTGAAATTTATTACGTGGTCTACGTGGGGGCACTAGAACCGCGCCGCGTGACATCCCTTGTCGAACATAGATCTGCGCTAACAAAATGTACATTTCCGTGATACGTCCGACAATCCGATGTTGATTTTACTTCCATCGTCCTGTCGCGCACGTTGTTTCAATATGGAATTGTTATTACAGACATAGTTAATGATATATTACATCCGATTTTTTTGTTATAATAAGAAAGGGAGCACTAGAGTTTTAGAACGGAACGAGACCAAGTCTAACAAAACACATTTATAACATTCATGTCACGTATTGTCAAAAATAAAAAAAAAATAACTGATAATTAATTTTGAAAAAATACTACATCATGTTAATGTTAAATTCACTGTAATCAAAGTATTCGTCAATCAAGTTAGCGCAAAACACTCCAGTCTTTCATACAATGAAACATATTAAATAATTGTTTATCCACATTTAAATATATTTACAAACTGGCGCTTAAACCTTGTCTTTCTGTTTTTCAGTTTAGTTTAGATTCTCATCTCGTGCGTGCCGCCATTTCTGCGTGAAAAAAAAATTATATTTAACATTTATCTAAATGAAATTGGTTTAGTGTTGTATTATAAGAAAATCTTGACTCCGATGAGAAATGGCATTTTTTTCGTTTTGCAGAGTCGTATATTCGAAGACGCATCCATTGTGTGCAATTCTTGGTCACCGAGGCATAATGTGAGTACCAAATTACGTTTTTTTTCTTTTTTTTCTATCTTTTTCCTCTGTGCACGTAATTAGGAATTAATTCGAATGATTTGACTTTTCGCGTTATTGAGACAGATGTTATTATTAGCGATGCAATTTATGAGAAAAATCAGCTATTTCATTAATCATATAGACTTATTTAGAAGGTAGTTAATAAAGCGCCTAGAGACGGATTAATTACATCTTTACGGAACGACGGACGTCCGCTGTGACATAATTTTAATAGAACAACCCGATTATTTGAAATCGTCTTCAGACGAGACAATGTAGTTATACATCACGTGTCGTCTTTTTAATAATTAGATTCGTATAACATGTACGACAATTTTGTTACGTTGTACCTCCTTGTAATATTGCAACATTATAAATTTGATAAATGAAAAACTTATGAGATTTATCAGATATACGTGTATATATAATATTTAACTTAATTTATCATTATATTTATTTTTTGTTTTATAATCTGTATATTTCCAGAAATAATGTTAAAAATTAAATCAATGTTTTTATGATATTGAATACTTCCAAATATATATTCTGCTTCAAATTATACTATATTTATTTAGATCCTTTATCATAATTAAATGAATCTAATAAAGTTAATAAAGAAAGCGCAGTTACCGTAAACGTAAAAGTTCGTGTAATCGAGATACCTATATATAAAGTATATGAAAAAACTTGTCACATAAGGGGGAGATTCTTACTACAGAATTTGATAACTTTTCATTAGTGAAAATTCAATTATAGATTTCACTCTCTCAGAATTATAAATGGAGAAAAAGAAAGAGATGTGGCAGAAAAAGGGGGAAAGAAGAGGCAATACACGGTGCAAGAAAGGAGGGAAAACGGAGTGAGAGAAGCAGAGAGAAAGAGGAGAAGAGAAAGAGATTATGAGACTGTTGCTGTATACGAAATGCCCCATCATATTTATGTTTTACGGAGCCACGTAGTTACGGTGGCCGGGCTCGCATAAACTCGCTAACTCGTGGTTACGATTATGGCCAGTAGTAAATTGATTATTTAGATATACGATGAGGCGATGCAGGATAGTCGAGTGCCGTAAAAAGAGCTATGTGTCACTTATGCTCGCCACGGATGCAACAGATACCCACGGCGACGGCGCTACGACAAGCGAGTCAACGCGATCCCGGTGCTTTTCGTTGCTCTTCGTTCATTCTCCTCTTGATGGCCGCACGTATTCGTACTATCAGTGTATTGTGTTTTTCGTACATTTGACATGATAATGGATAAGCGATTTACGGAAGACATGCGATCACGTAAATTTGTGGAGAACATTTATCGATAAAGATGACACGCAGGGAGAGATGGCGCATTAGATACATATGTAACAATATTGGATGATACCAAAACAATACGCGACGATAATACGATGGAACCGCAACAGAATGACCGAACGCAACGGAAATGGAAATCGATAATGCAGATTTAACAACAATACCAGGGACGAGATGCAGACGCAAGTCGTCGCAGCGTCGTCGGCGCGCTTCGGCGCCACGGACATAAAAAGACGTTAATATGATAGTATTAGCGACAATATAGCAACGCTTAATATTAATGTCGTTAAGGGAGCGGAGCGTAACAGCGCTATTATAAATCGATGATACCCGCTCCGGCGGCGGCAGCGGCGGCGCAACGGCGGTGACGGTGACGGTGACGGTGACGGTTGCGGCGGTGGTGGTGGCGGCGGTGGCGAAGGCGGCGGCGGCGGCGGCGGCGGCCGCGGGGTCGAGTCGCGTCTGCGCTACGAATGAAACTGAATTTGATGGACCCACAGCGCGAGAAGCCCACGAATAATGTTCTTTACTCTAGACAGTAGGTACTCCGCCATGCAAGTGATAATTTGAACAGTCTCCCCGTTTTCGTGTCAGACGTCAGATTTTCTGGAAGAATTTACTTATTCATGCATCAGACTACTCCGTGATGTAGGTTATCGGACGGAAATAACGTAATTGTCCCAATTTGCGATATCCGATAGCCGACGGGGTCCGTGGCGCGCTCTCTCTCCGCACTCCGCATTCGGATCTCCGTAGTAACCGCGAGCTGATCGCTAATCAATTTCGTATATACGGACGATACGTAATTGAACCGCACGCCGCGTGACGAGATTTTATTTTATTTTTTCATTCGCCGCTGATGCGCCCCTTTTAGTATTGATGCCGTGCTATTCGTATCTTATTGACGCGACGAATGCGCTACTTGGCGGCATTTATCGATCGAATCTCTCTCGCGGACGGCTCTCTGACTAACCGCTTGGCTCAGACACGACTGAGCTTTAATTGCTAATTGATTTTGTGCACACGTTCGGAGGCTTATGTACCATATTGATGTGTTCGGGGCATATCTAATTTTGCATTCGTCTGCTTCCCGAACGAAGTGGATTAAGGGAATTGGTTTTCTGGGAATACGATTTTCCAAGAAACAGTGAGCCTTGATAGACAAACGATTATGCGCATCTGATACGAATCAATTATGCAGAGACTGCGCCGCGATATAATCGGCTTATTTTGCTAACGCTTTTACATCGAGGATTGCTCGGAAAAAGAACACGCTCGGATTATATCCTGAAATTTAACGCGACAATCTTAAACCCTCTTTGTAGTAGTTAACGTAATATGAACATTAATAGAACAAAATATCTAGTAATACGTATTTGATATCGGTAATCTGATGTACATACAATCAAAACATCATTAATTATATAATAAATATTTCTTTAAAATAATCAGTCATCAAGAATAATTATAATACAAACATTATAATTCTCGGGAAAACGTGAACCGAGGTGAGAAATTAATACCATTTGTCCTGCGCTTCTTCTTTCGGATCGCTTTCCCTAAATCCTAATCCCAAGCTACTGATACAATTCTGCGTTATACACGGTCTTGTTATCAGTTATATGTTAGCCACTTAATCAGACCTACCGTCGCTTTTCGGATAAATTACGTGGAGAGAACCTGAAGGGTCTGATAATTCAATTGTAATTGCCTAATCCTCATAATACCTTACTTCCAGAAGACGTATCTCGACCGCGTGGGGTCGGCGGCATCGAAAAATGACTCTATTAACCGCGACGACGTAGAGAATCGCGTAAAGGGGAAGAAACTGCTAAACAACAGCAGGAAGTGTTAACTGTGTGGCTAATAAGAGCAATCTGTATCCTCGGTGGCACCATTAAGCTTCATTCACAATATACAAATGTTTTGTGTTATAATATATAAATGTATTACGGTAACTTAACAACGCGCGCGCATAATTTCATAATCTTTTTTAAGCGTATTAAGCATTGTATACATATATAAAAGAGAACAACGGCGAGGAGGGACATTTGTTTCTTTTTATCATCACGACAATCAACACTAATAGCATGTGTGCTATGATAATATTTAGCTCTCTAATTAATGATCCTAGATAAAGGCTCGGCACTTTAATTAATTTCGATTAATTCAGGTGATGAAATGTGAATGCGAAAAAGACTGGATTCGTTGATAATACAAATAAAAAAAGAATAATAATGTGAAAGATACTTTAGAATCTTTTTCCCCAACTCTGGCAATTTCGACCGCTGCACTCTTGTATATACACGTATATGTGTGCACGCATGAAGATCGAGTGACCACTGTTTAAGTGTTACGTTAAAAGAGGGTCCATCGCGTCCTGCCCCTTAGCCGTGAACCGTGATTCATTGCCCTGATAATGTTTCGATTAAGCAGCATGTCCGTATGAAAAACGTCGTCATTGTGAACACACAACTTCCTACAGGAAGTTATTATGTCTCACACACATTAATATCTCCCACGCAAATTAAATTGTTTCAACCGTACTTTTGCACATTTAAATATAGCGAAGTGCTTTATCAAATTTATTTCTAAAATTGGTATTTTTCTTCATTATTTCACAAATCAAGTTCAAAACGAATTTCAGTAATCTTTAGAGCTTTTTATCATCGCGTGGTACAGACAAAACTTAATTAACATCTGCTTTCTATTAAAAATTTTTCTTTTTATTTTGTTTTGTGTACAAAGTTCGAATAATTTATATAGGTATATCTGTGTAACAAACAGGACATATCGTATACATTTTTCATTTCGTATCTCTCCTCTCACTAACATGTTGATTGTCAACTCCGGCGAAATGCTGCTCCGCATTTCGTTACAAAAAATACAACGAATGACAAGACGGCGAGAGGGAAATTTCGGAATTAAAAAGAGTGACGGCAGTTCAGCAACCTAGAGACAGCCTGTAGGTACGCCGTACTCGACGAAGACACGAGGAGTTCATAAATAATCGAAGCGCTGGAACACGCCAGTGGTTTCCGCATGAAACATTGATCGGGCAATGCGGACATTACAGATCGTAATGAAATAAGTGGGCAGTGAATCACTTTTAGCTTTACCTGCCTCAACCAAGCTAACGATATTTTGATAACTCTTTCGGATTAATCTGGACAGGGACAGGCTTTGGGGAGTTACGGAAAATAAAGGGTTGTTGAAAAGAATAATAAAACTTTTAAAGACACCACTACTTCATATAGCAACCGCATAAGATATAACGTTAAATAGCAGAAGAAACAATGTACATTTTATATGTATATGTATAATCATAATTTTAGATTTTATGTATGAACATTCGAACCTGGTTATTTGAAATTATTTTTGACATGTCGCAATTTATCAATTGTGATTGTACAGATGGTTAATACGCATTCGCATTAAGTCATCGCTAATCAGTCATTGTTAGGATAAACATATTGCGCAACACTGAAATTCGTTATTTTATCGTAACGGATTTTAACCGGAAAAACGTGGATATCGTGGATTTCGTGCATAAATATTTTTTAATATTCAATACTTCTATCATCGAAAAAAATCTTTAAAAATTGTTACTTAATACGTAGAAAGGGTCAATAACTTAAAATCTGTTATCGACCCTTTCTACGTATTAAGTAACAATTTTTACGTACGTTCATAATAATAAATTATGCAACATATTAAATAGAGAATCCAGCAAACTCATTTGTTCATATTTGGGAATTAGTTTAGCCGATTAACGATTCATACAACAATAATTTCAAATAACAGGTAGCACATCTTCACACGAATAGAAAACCGATAATTATTACTTAATAGAAAAAAACCCACTAAACAACAGAAATAGTGCATTGTTAAATGCATTGTAATTCGTTATACACGTAAAATAATTGAGACAATGATGAGATAGATAATATGTAAGTAATATATATTGATATTGTTTAAATATTAACATCATTAATTGCATCTTTTACTATTATAAAAAATCATCTTTACGCTAAGAATTGTGTCATTATATATTATGTTTAATAACTTGTTATATCATAAAATGTTATTATATGGTACCATAATTGTATAATTTTGCGATTGAAAATCGGCTTAACTTTATATTAGCGTACAAAGATGCAAATCTTGTTCAAACGTAGGTTTAAAAAATATCTTTGTTTTGAAATGGCTTCAAAGGCATGTTACAAGTTACATACGACTTACTGTGAATTCTTTGAACGTAGATCGAACATAGTAACATGTCGCAAGTGACAGATGTAGTTGATGCGGAATGTCCCATATAATATCGATTTCACCACGGTGTACAGGCAAGTCTAAGTGATATAAGGCTATGAATGCAATGTATAGCTTTCATTAAGATATCCTCCTAAAAGAGTTGCTTTAATCAATAACAAAGTGTATAGATGGAAACAAATTAGCTGCAGTCACAAAGTCGATGTGTACAGTAATCGATATTAAGTTACATAAATTTAAATTAGTTTGCATCAATACAAATTTACGTCAGTAGAATCCATCGTGATGCCCTATCAAGTTTAGAATAATATTGTTACAAGTGAATAAAACTTGTATGATTTTTTGTTCTCGAAAAAAAAAACGATAGAAGAAAGAAAATTAAATAATTTAATTAAAAATTAAAAAATTACATATAATGTATATCGATCAAGAAACATTAATGTCTGAGAAATTAATACAGAATACGCATGATTATGCATTCATGAAATTCTTCCTACATCAGCAGGTTGTAAAAAGGAAATCTTGAATTCAACCCCCTTCACACATAACGCGCCATGAAATGAAATCACACCCCCCTTGTTACTCCGTTCTGCGCTGCTCATAAATTTCGCCGTAGCGTAGTTTAAGCTATTTTCGTTACCATTAAATGTTGACTTCGCCGAGGGGGACCGGATCTCCAAACACGCGAAAGGAAATCGGAATGATCCTCCCCCCGGCTCGTCCAGTTTCGCCACCGCTGCACGATACTGACGGATATATTCTGTCCACCGTCCCAAGGGAGACTCGGTCAAGTATCCATCCTTCGGATCGATTCCAGTGTAACGGATGAATTTGATTACCGAACATCATAGGGCATGTGTACACGCGCTAATACAATGACGTTACCGGGCTCGGGGGGGATCGTAATCTAATGCCATTAATCCGTGCAAATATCCCCGTTTTTCCAATTATATATACATATCTGTTGTTTTAATGTACTAAAAAATACTATATATGTAAACATAATCTATAATCTTTAGTATCGAACATTCCGCGTTAATTATGGGAATTATTTTCAGTTTTCAAATGTAGATTGATCCGCGCATAAAAAATTATTTCTTGTTATTATTTTTCTGTCTCATACACGGAATAATTCCGTAAAAAATGGCCAAACTTTAGAATTCTTATTCTATTCATCTTAAGTCTTAAAAGGGTTATTATATAAACGTGGAATCCGCGAAACGTTTCCTTACCGAGTTAAAGATACTTTTTCTTTGCGGCAACATGTTCGTAGTTCACACGACGAGTAGATGTTTTGACGAAACTTGTAACCTTTTACGAGGCTGCATTCGCAAGTTGCCGTTCGGATAAACTCGTCTTCTCGAGGAAAAGTAATTTAATATTCCAATGTAAAGTTTATATATAACGCGTCTTTTATCATTTTAAATAATTTTTCAAAATTTTGAATACACACGCTTAGATACACGTTGAGCTATTATTCAAGATTACAATTAAATATCTAATGAAATAAGTAACAAGCAACAACAACATATTTTTAAATAATAAATATCTCTTTGCAGCATACATTTACAATATATCATATGTTTGTTTGAATCAAATTAATAAGTATTAATGCGCAATAACAAAAAGAATTTTATTTATTTGCTTAATTTCAAATGATAATTAAATTTGAATAATAAAATAATAGAAAGTCCTGAGAAAACTTTAAAATTCAAGGTAAATAATAGAGAATTTGTCTGCCTGAACCTAAAAAACTCGCAAAACGCGAACATCTCGGATAACAAAACTATTTTTGGGATATCGATCGCACAGCCATATTGCCGTCCAGTATACAAACTCACTGTTGCCCAGACAACGTCAAACGGATTAAATTCAATAAAAATTTATATAATAAATAATAGGCTGTCCAATAACTATAATCATCTGCATTATAATCATATAAAGTGAATTAGTTTACATTTGCCAATAACAATATTTAATCTGTCTTTCTTTGCGCGCAGTTATAATTTACAAGTATCAAAAGTATCGCTGGGTAATATTGGATAATGGTTTTTAAGTACTACAAAAATCGCATTAATATTCAATAATTAAAATTGCTCAAAAATTAATGCAATATTAATTACAGCAAATTTTGTTTTAAATGTTGTAAATTAAAAGTAGACAAGTGTGACAAACATATGAATGGCAAAAATTAGGTAGATATGCATGTTGCAATTAGATCGTAATTTATGTTATAATATAGATACTATTCGAGTTGTTTGAGTTCGAGTTGTTTAACAAAACGTTATTAAATGCTTTAATCGATGATATATTATGCACTTTGTGTGTTTCAGGGTGATTTATTCAGTGGCTTGAATAGCGGTCTGCAAGATGGCTTACTTTCAAGAGCGGAAGCTTTGGCAGCAGATTTGGGGAAGCACAACGCCGGGACGCCGATGCCGCTAAAGCACGATCCCGTATCTGTGTATCATCACGGAGCACACATGCCTACCCCCCACCCGAATAACCGGCCACATCATCAGGTACAATCACACCTCCTTGTGAGTCTGCATTTTTGATATATTATTCTCTCTATCGTGCATATTGCATCCTACAATACAATGAAACTACAATGCTACAAAGTGAACGTTATCTTATGCAACGGTATGTCAATAAACTACATAGATGCACACTTTACGAATCGATAAGACTCTCATTGAAAGGGTCGAAAGGGAGAAGTCTCTCTTTCTTTTGCAAAAAAAATGGAAAAACAAAAATATTAATCGCGTGATCTAAAGCCGTTTAAATATTATGCAAAATATGGTGTCGCGACTATATTTAACTGCATATCAGATCAAATAATTTACGGATTTTGTATTTCTATTCTTATCTGGTATTAGATATCATAACTACGTTGAGAGATTCAACGATATCGTTGATAATAAAAAAAGAATAGTATAATATTGTTCGCGCGAAATAATTATCGTGATAAAAGCTGAAAGGCCGCTGCTGCCGTTTCGTAACTCCCCCATACACAAACCGGGAACGGTACATCCATAAAATGCAACGAATCCAACGGTCAGTTAAAATCGTTGCCAATAATTAATTACGCGCAGCAATTAATTTTGAATTCATATTTAATCGACAGATTGAAAAATTCAATTTACGCAGTTTATTTGTTAATATCGCGAACAATGCAGACAACGATTTTAATTTCCTGCGTTTTAATGCATGGTTAATAAGCCGCATTATATTTACAAACCGTCGTTTATAATCGTGCGATAACAGCAGTCGCAGCGTGATTATGTCGTTTAGAGATGGATAGGATATATATAGGTATGATTTCGTGTGCGAATTGCGTTTCAATTTGTTGCCTCGTGTGCCTTATGCTAATCTGAGCAATCTGATGCTGATGAGAAGAGCACGACGCAACGGGAGAGAACGACGGGTGCCACCGAGTAACCAATGCGCATCGATCCGGAATGATCTTCTCAAATGTAGGGGCGTGTTGCTTGTATATTATCTCCGTGTCGTGACTGCTTGTAATGCCCCCTTCCCTCTTTAATAGAACGCAATGAATTCTAAGGGTCCACGGGATCTGCGGCGAGGGTTCAATATGGGTTTTGTTCAACTTCTCGCGTGCCGGCTTTCTGCGAGATTTGCGTACATGATTTTATCGTCATAAATCACCTCCTCTGATTTTCCTCGACTCCACTTAGATACAAATTATTTAGAACATTGTATTTTAATTTGACCATCTATCGGGCCATTTGTGCGACATTGTTTAAATCATACGTTTCAGACAATAAACCCAATTCTCTGACTTCATTTTTCGATGCTATTCCTCGAACGTAATTCTAACAAATTGAACTAAAACTACCTCAATAATCTTGTATTTTCGAATTTTTTGAAAATTATGTACATTTTCCATAAACGTATATAATTATCTTTACAAATATGTATTATAAAAAAAATCGAAACCGATACTCAGCTTTAAGGATGTATTGCCGGTACAGTCTGAGATGTATAGGGCATAATTTTCAAAGCGGTGCCAAGTGGATAAAAATTTGTGAGAATGTTCTTTTAGTCTTTCTGATGTGCTACAAAAAAGTAGAAACGAATCCACTAAACGGTTGCTGAGATATAACGATTTTAATTCACTGATTTTAGTAAAATTTTAGTAAAAACAGTGAATTAAAATCGTTATATCTCAGCAACCGTTTAGTGGATTTGTTTCTACTTTTTTGTAGCACATCAGGAAGACTAAAAGAACATTCTCACAAATTTTTATCCACTTGGCACCGCTTTGAAAATTATGCCCTATACATCTCAGACTGTACCGGCAATACATCCTTAACAAATTACAATTACAGCGTTATTAATTTGTCTTGTTGTGAGATATATGTGTAATCTAATTTCGGAAATTCTGTAATAGAGTTACGTGCAAATAATCTAAATTTCAGTGACCGAGCAGCGACCAAGAAAATCAAATTTTGGCACCGTTTTGAAGAAAACATGCGTACGTGAGGTAGATATATAGAGAGGAGTGACAAGTAATAACAAGAAAGCGAGAAATAATTCGGTTTTAAGTGCGCGTATATAAAGTAGAAAAGAAGGACAAAAATAGAGAGGCAAAAACAGGCGTCGAGCTGATGTAAAAACAGCTATGCGGGCACGCGTGAGGGTGTGCGCGTGGATCGGGAACGCGGAACGGATACAACGCGGCACGGACAAGGAGGGAAGAAAGAAAAATTAGGGGTGAGGTGGGCAATAGAGCAAGGAGAAAGAGCAAAACATAGAAGCCGGCTAACCCTACCATCGTGTCAGCGTAATGATGAAATATTGCGCAGGTCTCTCGGGCCCTACCTCGTACGCCCCTGGGCAAGTCCACCCCCGACAACCCCCGACGAAACCCTCCTCTCATCCCTCCCCCTCCCCCCGTACGCTTGTATATTTGCTGCCGGCGCTCCCGAAGCTTCCACCTTCTGCCTTTTCCACGCTGCCTGCCAGTGTCCGTGCAGCGCAACCCCCCTGCATTTCTGATGTAACTGCGCTATCCCAGGGCACCACCGCCGACCGAAACCGTGCCATCCAGTTAGCTCACTATACTGCCGTTCTCATGAGAATAGATGATGCGCGTGTTGCCTACGCGTGTACGTGTACGTGCACGAGCCTCGGCGAGGTCGTGTAAGCGCTTACGTATGTACGTGAGGTAATGGCCGGATTGAGATCGACGTGGATATTTTTAGTAGCGATTTTTATAGTGATTTCGGCGTTATATACTCCGCGTTACGTACTACCCGAACGCGATACAACGCAGTTCCGCGTTCAAAGCTAAGAATAATTCATGCAGAATATAAACAAACACCAGAGATTGGGATTGAAATATAAATGTGCTTATTAATTAAGAGTGGATTCAACAGATAATTCGACGCATCTCATCATGTGTTTAAATATTTTATATGAATTAAATATTTTATATGAATAGATTTTGATATTAATCATGTATGTCTATCCTTTTAAAAGAATAAAGCCATTTTAAAATAAAATCCATAAGAGATCGCATGCTATATCGATAGTCACTGTCATTTGCGATATAAATTATCATTTAATGACTTTATCGTACGCGTGTATGAAGAACAATTTTATCTGAAATATACGCGTGAACTAATTCTAATTACATGTCCTGTCCCCACGGTCAAAAGCGTGGCGTCTAGTTAATTCAGTATACTCTCGTGAGACCAGACGATTTCATGTGTGCAAACAAGATCATACGCGTGTGCGTGATACTTTACATACTTAAGTATGTAGAGGACGGAATAAATAAATTATGCATTAAAGAAGATTAACAATTAAGATAAGGTAATTGGATAAATTAATCGCAACGCGACTTGAACGAGAATCATAATAGGCGCATATTGGGACAATCCCAGGAAAACGTTAACGAAATTTAAAGGGAATAAGAAACGACAGAAATGAAATATAGAAGATACCTTCTTCGTACTTTTTTCCCCGAACAAACAAAGCATTATTTCGAAAAATAGCTTTCTCATCTAATCGTCCTTAATTCGCGATTTATCGCATTTGGCACGTGACAAATCCATTTTCCGTTTCGTTTCAGACAGATGTAACATCCGATATTGGCTTTAAGAAAACGAGTTAACAGCATGCCACCTATATGTAACAGCAATCTAAACGAAGAAAAATATGAAAGAAGTTCATAAATAATTTCTAAAGAGTTATGCTGGAGGTGCGTTCTGCATTCGTGACGACGGCCGCGGCACGTGCTGCATAATTATACGTGTTAGCTTGTACATATTTCCTACTCTCTCCACACTTTCCGCACTCGACCTAACTTTGCTTTTTATCCCCTTCATTCATGCCTCTCCCACACCATGATGGTGCTTCATCAAAATGCATTTCCGCAAACTCGGCGATACGATACGCATCCGGCCTTTCAGGGTCTACCTTCGTATTTACACATTTCACTTTACCTTGCGTATTTCCTTGAACAGTACATATATGAACCGAATTTTTCAAATTTTTTAGCTGCAAGATACCTTTTTACTAACATTTAATTGTTAATATCACATTTTAATAATTAAATAGTGCCGTCGATAATAAAAACCTTATGCTAATGGATAGGACTACTCTTGGATAGTTATTAGCTAATTAAGATTCAGGTGATTATCATGACGGAACACTAATGTTTGGATTGTTCCGTCAAAGAATATCGGCATCAGTGTATTCAACTAGTTGGCTACTAAAACTTTCAACATATCTTCTAAAAATGTTTCGCGACAGTGTAATAAACATTTAAAAATCTCCTTCCAAGGAAACGATAACGCGTGCTCATATTGAAGATGTTTAATTCGCGTGTTCCAGATGAGCCATCCAGGAATGGAAAGCCTCGACATGCTGGATCCAGCAAACTCGATGACGACACTAACGCCAATGTCCGACAGCACGGGTAGCGGACCGGGGCATCACGCGGGCATCCACGGTCCCTCCGTGTACGGCGGCATGAACGGTATGATGAGTCATCACCATCATCACAGTAACCTAGGCAGCGGTGGCGGCAGCGTGCCGCATCCGGCGCACCATCATCCGGCGATGGCTGCAGCAGCCGCGGCCGCGGCCGCGGCGGGCCTGCATCCCGACGCCGATACCGATCCGCGCGAATTGGAGGCCTTCGCCGAGCGATTCAAGCAACGGCGCATCAAGCTCGGCGTCACGCAGGCCGATGTTGGCAAAGCGCTCGCCAATCTCAAACTACCAGGTGTCGGCGCTCTCTCGCAGTCGACGATCTGTCGCTTCGAATCGCTCACGCTCTCGCACAACAACATGATCGCCCTGAAGCCGATCCTCCAGGCGTGGCTGGAGGAAGCGGAGGCCCAGGCGAAGAACAAGCGACGGGACCCGGACGCGCCCTCGGTATTGCCAGCCGGCGAGAAGAAGCGGAAACGTACGAGCATCGCCGCGCCAGAGAAACGCTCGTTAGAAGCGTATTTCGCGGTCCAACCGCGGCCGTCCGGTGAGAAGATCGCGGCGATCGCGGAGAAGCTCGACCTAAAGAAAAACGTCGTGCGAGTTTGGTTTTGCAACCAGCGGCAGAAGCAGAAGCGCATGAAGTTCGCGGCTCAACATTGACCCGAGGGTGGCTTGTGACAGCAGAACTGACCGTACCAGCTGCCCAGTCTCGAGCCGAAACCCGAACCTCTGACTGAGTTTCAGGGTTGGCCGTGAAGTTGCCCAAAACTCTGGAAGTGGGCTTCCCCCGACTGCGCCGATGGACATCTGCGGTGAGGATGATTGTCCGAGTCATTGTCGTCGGACGTAACGTCACCGGGATATCTATCTGCGACAGTCATTCGCGGCCGCTAAAACGAATGGCTCGATACTACAGGCAGATGAACGTATCGGTACACGAGGCTGTCACAGGCTGAAAACGAGTCGCTTGTTATCACTGCGCGTGTGTAATATGCTTGAAACGCATATTCTGGAATCACCGGTTGCAGGGAGCTATTCTTGACCCGTTTCGGTTCGCGATTCTCTCTCCTCTTCAGCTAAACACGATTAAGCTCTCGTGACGTTATACAGCCAATGCAATGAAACGCTGGTGACGGCATTTACGAATGTTTCACGATGGATATCATCGCGGTATGATGGCAGTAAATATAAATCCATATCGAAATCGATCCGATCCATATCACATCGATATTATCGTTTTTCTTCACGCGGAATGGAAGTTGTTGCAAGACGATTTCTAGTGTAAAATGAACCGTTTTTATTAGATTAACTATTAATTGACAAACTTCTAGCTGACTTTTCCTTAATCGAGAAACGTCAAAAACATATATCTTCTCTACACTCTAATGTTGAGATAATAATCAAGTAAATTCAAACGCACATTACGACATTACACCTCCTTATTTCAAAAAGTGGATTTGTATTACGATTTTATGAAAACAATTAAACCAAGATTTAATTCAACTCGAATATCTGTGTTATTATAATACTACAACTAGTATTTCTCCCGATCGTCTAAAGAGTCTTCGAACTTGCAATTCGCAAAACCACGAGATCAAACACACGATAGCTACCAACGATAGCGATAAAACAGTTTACGATGCCATTTGCCCTTCGATCCCTCGTCGTATGGCATCCGCGGTTGAAATCGCAGTTCGACGCCGATTTCACGATCATTTCTCACATTTCACAAATAAATATGCGAAATCCTATAATCCATGTGAAATAAATTTACAATAAAAAAATGGCATTTCATAATTCTTTGCTAGAAAATAAAAGTTTAATTACTACCAAGATTCGCTTTTTGTTTACAATATCGCATAATTTTTTGTAAGTGTATAACTGTATTAATATTAATAATACAAAATAAGATAAACTGTTTTTAAAGCGTATGTTATTACGCTTTAATATCATAAAATAATTAATTGGTTCAAAGCAGTACGCAAAAAAACTAACTAAATATTAAAGAAAAAATGTTTTATATGTTTCTTCTTGGTTTCTCTCATTATAAAAAAATTAACGAATAGAAAAGTTGAAAGTAAAAATTGGCTGTCTTACTGTCTCTAGTACAAAATAATAATATTTAATTAGATATATAAGAGTAAAATTTTGAAGTGTCCAAATAAAATCGTCATGATGTCTATTAACGTGAATCTCGATGTGAATGGATCGTCATATCAATCGCAATTGCGATCTTAACAAATTTCCAGCTCTGAGCTTATAATATTGTATTTTACGTAATCACAAATCGATAACATTTATATCGCGAAATAACACATCGGAAACAATCATAAATCACTAAGTCGCCATTGCAATAATTTATTGAGCAATAATCATTGAAGGCACGATCGGGAGATAATTCCGACGAGGTTGAAAAAGCGAGAAAGAGAGAGAGAGAGAGACTTTTCGTCGTTCGTTTATCACGGACGAGCTTGTCGTGACAAGTGAACGGCAAAGAGCAAGGATTACCAACGCGTCTTGAAAAGTACAACTCGAAACATAAAAATATAAAGTATGTACGTATTTGTTATAAAGACGACGCGCGGATACGTCGCGCCGAAGAAAAAGTGATATTAATCCTAATGAAGACGCTCAGTGCAGTGTAAACAGTGAAGAGAACGATAGTGCGCGAATGAACGAATGAATGTGTGTTGCGTATGTAAGAAAAAATCAGGGGTAAAGTTTAGAGAAAGAAAGAGGAAGGGGCAAATGAAAGAGAGAGAAAGAAATAATGAGAGAAAGAAAAAAGAAAGATAGAATGAGAGAGAAAGAGAGAAAGGGAGAGAGAGAGAGAGAGAGAGAGGAACAAACTAACAGAGCTAAGAAAAATGTTTTACGTAGTGATATTGGACAATCAGTGAAAAGACTGTACCATATCATATTAAAGCAATACTGTAGTACGTAGTAAACGAATTAATTATACTTTGTTCGTATTTTTTATGATCGTCCGCGCATCCGCCATGCGTCATGCGCCGACTATTTTCGTAAAAAGGAGAAAAAAAGAAGGAAGGCAGGAAAAAAATTAAAAGAAACAGGGCGAACGACACAACGAGGGGGTTGTTTTAAGTCTCGGTGCATATTCTGCTTTCAGACTCGACGATTAATAATAATCTCCTTATTGATCCGATATCAAGGATGCGACCGGCGCTTACGTTGCGGTCTCCACTTTTGTGCGGATCAACGCGTGCGCCGCGCCGTGTGGAAAAGCATGTTTGCTCACGCGACATGCGTGCGTCGGGATGAGGGTTTAGTTTTTTTCGGTTTTATTTCCCCAAGAAAGTACGATTAATATCGGATGCACGGATAATCCGAAATCGATGGATATCTAACTATCTACGTGTCTATCTCTTTCTGTTCGCCGACATAAAGAATCCGTCGGTATCGCGCTGTTCTGTAACGACAACGAAGTTCTCGAGTATGAGATCGACATCCTCTTCGCGGAAGGTAAGACGCAATAGCGACTCTCGAACGGGAAAGCACGGTCTGCTTCTGATATAGTCGGAACGGTCGTGCTGCAAGTCGCGATTGTTAAATCATTCTGCACTACGCATTTTCTAAAGTTGGATATACGCGTTAATGATTCACTTTGCACGTAACTAAAAACGCATTTCAACATATTCGTGAACATTATTAGTTTTGCCTATATAGGTCAAAAAAGTTTTTATATCTCGCGCGCAAATTCAATATGTATATTTTTTATTTTAAATCTTAAAAACTCTATGATGTATATTTATTGAAAAAAATTAGATATATTAACTTTAATAAATAAATACAAGACAATCTCGGGGACCGACGCTTTTAAATATAATATTAGAATTAAATAAAATTTGTTTTTTCTTAGTTATGTATAAATAGGAA
The DNA here is from genome assembly GCA_030770255.1 of Temnothorax ravouxi. Lineage (NCBI taxonomy): Eukaryota > Metazoa > Arthropoda > Insecta > Hymenoptera > Formicidae > Temnothorax > Temnothorax ravouxi. Next base: position 89,773 of record JASTWP010000021.1, read on the forward strand.
AATACTTAAAAGATAATTCAAAGTCACAACTTTGTGATCAAAATGAAAAAAATTTGCTCGATTTAGGCTAACATTGGAAATCCATTCTCTACAAATGGCAGGTTGAGGAGGGTTTACCAACCAAAAAGTTGATTGTAGAAATTCGCTCTCTACTTTGGCAGGTAGAAGAGAATTAAGCACAAGTGACATGAGATGGTATCCGAAATGTCGGCTCCTCGTTCAGTTTCAATTTGGTTTCATTTCAAGTTGAAATGTATTATCATTGAATTCTGTAAAATATTAATTAGTTTAAAATTTCACTTATCAATATTTTTATTCTAAGAAAATATATGATGCGTAATCATTTAATAAAATCTGTGTTCCAGCAAATCGTATACAGATCGATTTGTTCAATAAAATTAGATTTTTTTTCTAACTTTTTTAAATCCGTTTCAACTATTTTATATTTCTTAACAAATAGTACCAACGATATGGAGGCCTAATTATAAAGTTATTTTACACTGGATAATAAAAATAAATTATATTTTTCAACAACTTCTTACTCATCAATTACTTTCAGATAGATTTTACTTTGTTAAAACAATCCATCTGCTACTTTCTTTGTCTTTAAGTTTCAAAAATTTGTATTTGTACCAAACAAATATATGGTATAAAATGAAATATATGGTATAAAAATTGTGGAAAAATTTGCCAAACGCATAGAGAGTCATGTGTATCCAACATTAGAAGAAATCTTGTGTAAAGAGGATGAAGATACATCCCACGAAAATACTAGTAATAGTTGAAAGTGAAAAAAAACGGTAGCAATTTTTAAATTGTACATATATATAAGAGGATAAGTATTTTATAGGAGAGTAATAGCCTATTTGCCATTTTACTAGGTAGTGGGAGAGAAGTTCTAGTGCAATATAGGAGTCTAGTGAAACGTTTATTATTTATTGTTTCCTTTCTTGTCTATAACGCTACTCCAGCGTAGCAATATCAACGAATTTGTCAGCTCTTATCCACGGTCATTGAAAATCTCAGAACCGCCCTGCATCGCGACCGTTTTTTTTTTCGTAAAAAAAAAAGAAGAGTTATTTTCCTACACGTAACTATTCAATTGCGTAACGTATCAAATCATCAGCGATACAATTGTGTTTAAGTATGTGTTTTTTAATCACCGCACCCCTTTAGCTCAAACTCAAACTCTGATGAGTTAAAATATTAGGTATATAGATATTTCGATAAAAGACCTGTCATCTCTTTTATTGTCTCGTAATCTTGTTCCTTTGTATATCTCCTCTGTTCTTTATTATGTTTCCCTTTATTTTCGATTGTACGAAAGCTATCGAATATAGCCAACGATTATAAATAACGTTCTTGATAATGTTGTTGTTACGTAACTAATAAAATTATGTAAATATGATTCGCGTAACCCTATGAATTAGATTAAAAATATGTTTCACGTACTTGGACCGAACGTACATCAAATAAGAGAGACGCCAGGAAGTATGTAGAATTATACATATATATACTAACACGCATTATTACACATGTTAAGTTTTCACGAAACATCGGACATTTATTACATCAAATTTGTGTAAGAGTATGTAAAATCTTTTATTTTCCGAAGACATTAACATTAAAACTTTTTACTCTAAAAATACATTTTTTATCAAAGCATTGTTTCATGAGAAAATGGAAGTAAGACATGTATAAACGAAAACAGGAAATAAATAAATTCTAAGTAAAATTAATTATTCTATTATTATTGCGATATATAAATATGGAAACGTCCTGATATTAATTTTATATACTTCCTGTATATTGCCAAACTCTCAGCGTCATTAATTACTCTTTTTTAACTTAATCATACCATATCGTTATATCTATAAAATATATATAAATATTTTTTTCCATATTTATTACATGACTAAGTAAAATATTTAACGGGTTGTGAATTATAATTTGTTGCGCTTATACAATACGTCATGATAAGTTTCGATCATTTAAATGGACATCGTTGTATCATTTGAAAAACTTAGAAAATTATGCACTGCTACGTTATACGCGAAATGTTCCAAAACCATCGAATATTTTTTTATATAACCAATAATTCTTTGGTTACTTTAAAACCAATTTTTTCTTATCGAGAATATCGAAAAACCAATAGTTTTCAAACTAGCAACTGAAATAATGTTTCGCAAACTGAATTTTATTAGTTTTCTTAATTCAAAGTAGAATTTTAGTTTGAGATTTGAGAAACGTTTTTTTCGAATTAGCCAAAAAATAAAATATATAGCAGTTAAAGGAACAAACTGTGGTTTCAAGACATTCTATATATATATATATATATATATATATATATATATATATAAAAGTGATAATGACTCTGGTACATTGCAATAATAAAGTATGCCTCTATCCGTGCGTCATCATATGCAACGTGAGCATTAACTCGTCAATGCCCAGGTTTCTAATAAGTAATTATCGTTTAATAGAAAATGTTCTAAAAGCAAACGTTTACTCTCTCTCAATGAAAAGGAATCTCGATGAACAATGATTATGTTAATTAATATTTAGTATTTTTAATTAAAAGATACGACATTACGAGATACTTGATAAACAAAAATGTACGAAACATCCTGAATGATGTTGAATGATTATAATTTTCTATTGCGTAAGATATCTCAGTTTTAACAAAATAGGCTATTTATGAGTAAGACTGTAAAACGGAATGGAAAGTCTCCTCGGGCGCAAGTATAGCGCAAATATACATATTTAATACAGGGTAACGAGTCATATCATAATGTGTTTTATCAATTGTTATCGTCATAAAGCTGAACTTAAGAGTCTTGCCAAGTGATACGATTAGGCACACGCGATGTCAGGAAACTACGTCGCAATATCGACTTGCGCAGATTTGCGCGTCTCCGTAATATATTTCTATATCAAATCGTAGTTTGAAGGATCTTTTGACGGGAAAATTATTATTTCGGATTTGTGTTAACGTGTGCAGATTTCGTAAGAAGAATATATATAATTAGATATTCTTAATGAATTCTTTAATATACCAGTCTTTTGAAAAGCGCTAATTGTTTATTAAGAAACATTACTCTCGTCTCTAATCTTTTCAAACACATACGATCTCGAATGGTAGAAAATGTTGTACGTAAAATGTATAAAATACATCTGGCTATAATATTATTTAGAAAACAGCCATTAAGCGCTCCCACTGCAACTCACTGCAGCTAATCGATTGTGATGCGTCATTGAGAAATTTATATTTTTGTCTCATAGAGAGATATACGGTTCTCTTACTTCTTTTACCACAAGTTTAATTTTCGAAAGCATTGATCGATGAATTTACAAAATAATTTACATAAATCGAGCGCGAATGGTAAAAGTCAAAGCTATGTCGTTCTAAGAGATTCCTGCAGTTCGACACGAAAGATAAAATACCCAATATTTTACGTACGTCAAGTAAACGGATATTCACAAAAATAGGTCAAAACAAAATTGACACAACATCAATCACTGCAACCCACAAAATGTTTCCGATTTATTCTTACGAATTACCGTAACACGAATTATCTAATCAGACGATCTATGGCGAAAAAATGATCGCGTTGTACCGTCGCATGGTATATACGCATAAACAGTAAAAACTCTTATGTACGCGTGTTTATAATTTATTCATTTTTATGGCGATTGCGCGGATCATCAACCATCGCCCCAGATACTCGCGCGGCACGATTTCAACCGAAAAGTATTAACGTCAAAACGTTATGACGGAAGCATATTTGTATAAAGAACTATAAAAATTAAATAATTAATATAAATAATTATTATCAGTAAATATAGATTAAATGTTTATACATATAAATTGAAGGGGGGATGGGAGAAAAAAGCCAAAATGAATTGTTAAATTTAAAAGTCTTACTCATAGGTGTTCACGTGGCCAGCTTAGGTAGCTAAATTCTACATAGAGATAAACGCGATGTCGTTAGCAAATTTTACTCATCATTTGATTCGGAATTGTCAAAGTTGATATCCAATGCAATCTAACGCTCCGATAACTTAAAAAATTAGCTACACATGCCGTTTTGTCGGACGACATCGCGTCGATTCCTCGTTATTCGGTTTGTTAAGATACTTTACGCGTAAATATTTATAACATAGAACAAACGCAACTCTCTCTTTAAAAACTATTTTAAATAGCATCGATACGATAATGTAAGAAAGAAGTAGAGCATATCTATCTTCCATTATAAGGAGAATCGCTTTCGTTCTACATCTATCTTCGTTCTACACTCTTTATCGAGCGTCCATCAACGCTTATCTATGCATTTACAGACTGGTAAAAATCTGAAACGATCACGAATCGTCGTTTGTATAATAGAAATAACACTACATATTTATGTTTACACTATGTCTACGTACAACACATTCAACATGTCCCATAATAATTCCAGATGTGTCAGAATATGAATCTATATGTGTGTAATAACAATCGACAAATCATAATCATAATTTCACAGCGAATTAAATTCTTATTAATCTCTATAAATTGTAATTAAATGCGCAATTAGTGTAAAAGTGAAACCCTATTTATGAGTAAGACTGTAACTATCGCGAACCGATATAATAATAATAATATAATAAAGACATATCATAAAAGATACTAGATACTTTAATTGTCTGACATTGTAGAAATTTCTATGTAAATATGTTGCGTGCAACTTGGAGCAATGTTTCGAGGCTACGTTTTATGTATAAATGAATCATATTATCCCATAGAGCAAGCTGTTTGATGTTACATTCTTCTTATTTGCTTGACGCTTATGCTAGCTCTTATATTCGTAGGCACCTTCGAGGCTCTGTACATAATCGACAAATTGTACGAATTGTAAATCTATTTGTAAATTACGTAGTTATTAGTTTATTAGTTAAATTGTATTCGCTTCTAAAATGTAGCATAAATCATGTAAGTACACACCCTCGTTACGTTTCATATTATGTTTCAAACAACGGAAGCTTTTCATTTTAAAGCGCATCAATAATTCGTTTTAACCAATAACACCCGCATTATTTCGTCCATTATAATATTACCAAGATGAAACAAGAAACACGTTCTACATGTCATAAACATATGCATTTATCATAATAGCAACATTTTTCCACAGATTTGTATTAATTCGTAAGCATATGTTATGCTTCTTAAACGTACCAAATTGCGCGCAATGTACGATAAGGGGAAAGAGAAAGATTCCTCCACACTGTACATATCATGTGCCATAATTCATTTATCATACTTTGTGTCCAACTTTGTTCCAAGTACCTACTCAATTATAAATATTATAGTACATAGTATAATAAAGTAAACCTTGATGTTATTGATAATTTTATTGTATACCTTTCACTTTCCACTTTCCAAATGTCTAAGTCTAAACAAAAAGTCTAAAAAGAAGAATCTGCATGATATCTTTATATTTTATATATAAAACTGTCAATTACTATTCAACTGCTGTATACGATGAGCATCATAAAACTGTCACACTTTAAGCCTAAGCAAATGACGACCGAAATGGAAATTTAGATAACTTCTACTATCATTTGACAAAACTCTCAGCTGTATTTCTTGTAACTTTTTAATATCTATAATATTAAGTAATATTAATTTAAAATTAAATCATAAATCAGACAAAGTTTTCCGAAATTTATGTGGAAGATAGACTTATTTTTCTTACGCAAATCTTCATTTTTTAATAGGTATAATTATTGACCATTAAAATTTTTAAATTTAAAATTATTAAAATTTTGATTAAAATATTTTTCCTTTTACAGACCTTGCGCCTTCGAATAAAAAAATTAAAATAATTAAAAATCGTGTTTATTCTCGAATTTGTAATCCTTACTGCCCTAATGATTTATCGCGTAGTAAAACTATATGCACTATAGTTGTTCTACAATACCCTATTACAAGAAACAAAACGCGTACAAAAGAGGAAAAAGGATTACGGGCGTCAAAACTTTACACAGCAAATACATAAAGTAGATTTTTGCTCTCACGAAACGAAAACTAGAAGTAAAATGAACTCAAGTGCGATAAAAATAAAAAATTCTTATTGCAAGTGAGATGTGTTATAAGTTATAACCACATTCGTGTCAAGCTTTCATGTATTACGAGTCATGATCAAAGTAAGTGATAAATTTATAAATAATGTCATGAAACTTGAAAACGTAATTATATTAAGGTATTTTCTAACCATGCCCTAATGTAAGTATATGTATCTATAGAAGGGATCTCTCTTAAAATTAAATAAGTTTTTGGAATTTTAGTTTTTTTATCTATCTAAAGATAAAGACTTAGCAAAGATATCAAAGGATTACAATAATATATATATACATAAAAATTTTTAATATTATACATACATAAAATAATTTATGAAATATAATAATATAAAGAATACTAAATCAAGAGATATAAAAATATTAATTTTACGTACTTGCATCGCAATTGCATATGCAAATACGGAAAATTAAGTTATAATAATAAATAAAGATTCGCGACGCGTGATGTATAAAATTGTCAACTTAGCAATGTATAATTTGTTTTTACTGTTAAAAATCAGTGCGACTGTTACGAATATTGCAACCACTATGCATGCAATACAATCTGTTCTTTTTAGCTGCACTGTGCTCCACGTATTTTTTTATATATAAATTAGTATGCACAGATATTATTATATAAAATAAAATCTTGATATTTGTACAATTATATGCACACATATATAAAATTTATACTTTATATATAAATTTTATAAATGTTTTTATTTTGATTATTATGAGAAAAAGAATGATGTGCGCAAAGAGAAAGTAATTTTAATTCAAATATAAGCAATTAATGTCAAGTTCTTAATCATTTCTGATTGCAAGAAATAATGAAAGAATAATAGATAAAATATAAATCAATGTGGAGAAAGAGTATAGCTAGGAAAAACAGATTAATTAAAAAAATTGAAATTAAACACTCATAATTGCGCGACGTCCCTCGATGTCCATCGATGTATCTTCCACTGCACTTACATCCGCATCAGCATTCGGAAGTGATCCAAGAATCTCCCTGGCGTCGGTCGTCCCACGTTGGTTGCACTTTATTTCGTTTCATGTAATACACTCGCGAAATTCGCGGAATTGTTATTTTAATGTCAAATTAAGTAATTTAATAATTCATAAATTTAATAATTAATAAATATTTATTGTGAAACGACATTTGCTAATTTCGTTAAAGAGTTCTACGTGTTCATTGCACTTCTCTTTATATCACTTCACTTCATACACTCGCGATGTAAAAATCACGATTTAACTTGCAAATTTATTTAAGAATTATTTATAAAGAGAAATATAGAGTTTATGAATTTATTTTAAATTATAATTTATCGTAGAATATTTATAAATTAAATTTAAATCATATTTATACAGCAAAACAAAACTTGCAAATTTTTTATAATATAAATTTATAATATAAATTTAATTTATATTTATTATACCGCGCAACATGTCTATTTTTACGAAGATTATCTCGGTTCTCAATAGCTCTGCGAGAACTACTCTCGCAGTATTTCTGCGAAAATCGCTTTGCTAATTCACAACAAAGCTCCTGCAAAGCTGTTTCGCAATTTTTTTGCGAATATCATTTGACGGAATTCGCAATATCCAAATATATGATATATAGAAAATTGAAATCTAACAATTATAACGCCGCGGTATCTAAACGGTACTTTTTATAAACTTAATTTTACAAAATTGTTATTCTTTATTTAAAAAAAAAATTGTAATGGCACACGCGTTCGTAAACGCATTTAGGAAAAGCTGAAGAAGAAACTAAATCGGAAAATCTATCACGCATCCAAAATAATATTTATTTTTGCGAAATTTCTGCAAATATAATTCTATAAACATTCTAATCTTGCTTATGTGCGCGACACGAATATTTTTATATAAAGTGCCAAACACTCAAAATAAGTGAAACAAATAAAAGATAAAAAATCGCGAAATCTAAACGCGCAAAATAATCTCTATTTCTAATTCGCATAATTGCTTCGTGATTACGAAGCAAAAGTGACTCCAATATTAAAGTACATCGAACTATCGAGAGCGGATAAGTACCTATAGTACAAGTCAACAAAAATAAATTATATTTAAATAAATAATAAAATAGAAAATTAATTTTCCACTACATTGGTAAGATATAAAATTTTCAATTTGTCTTACTTATTTTCTTTGCAATATTTCTGGACGCAAAAACCAAAATATATAATTGTATATAATATATTATTATACTTTATTCAATATTAAAATATATATTAAATATACATCAATTGCTCTATTCCTGTAAAGTTCCTGTTCAATTGCAAAAGAATGCAAAAAAGTATTCTAATAAAGTGTTTCTATTTTAAGCATGTTATTTTGATAATTGTTGCATTTCAAAGTGAAACAAACTAAATTAAGTATGACTTATACTCTTTTCTCTCTCGATATTTCTTAATGCGAAAGATCGCATGTAAAATTCTACACAAATCTACAAGCAGAATGAGTCGCACTGATTTTAGATTCGACGACATTTCGACGGAAAAAAACCCTCTCACCATACCCTAAATTTTACTCACCGATATCGCCACTCAAGATCGGCCATATTCTTTCCGAATCTGCAACAAACATATAATGTCACCGGATTAGATTTAAGTTATACTAAACAGCACAATAAATAAATGTAAAGTTTCAAGTAAAAATGTCTACTTTTGCACCGACCCTATTTGGCCCGAACCGGATCCGCCGGTGCTGCATCCGTAAATCCACAAGTTGCAATTTCATAATATAACTATTTCTTACTTTAATTTAACACTAATATTGAGCACAAAATATCATTTACAATTTTTAATAAAAAATATTTCTAAATACAATTTTGTTATATATTTCATTACAAAAAAATTTATTTATTTATTATTAAAAATATTTACATATTGCTATTTAAGTTTAATTTAATTGATTATAATCAACTTGCTATGTGCATGTGTAATACCGTAAGTTTAATTTATTTTTATTTCGCATAGAAAATCTATCATCGCATTAAATTCGATGAAATATATAAAAACTATTAATATACTATGTAATTAATATATTAACATATATTATTAATTAACATTTGTGGAAAGAACTGTCAAGTATCGTCAGTTTAATATTTCAGTTTAATACTTTACAACTTTTACGTAATACAATTAAAAGTAGTTTGCTTTTAAATACGGTTATTAATAATTACTATATACTTGAACACAAAACTAAAATCCCGCGAGTGTACTACGAATTCAGAAGAATTATCAAATATTATTTAAATTTAGTAAAAATAAATATATTTCCGATGTACTGTTAAATTTGTAAGAAACTTTTAAATATTATTTAAGCCGAAAAGGAAATCAAAAACATTATTGGTAATAAGAAGCTATTATATATTGCATTGACATTGAAGTATTAGCATCGATATTAATTACAATATATTAAGATTAATCCTTTTGCGTTACGACGAATATTCAACCACAAGATTCATTAAATAGTCACTATTTTCCTACAAAAGATGTATAATGAATTATGCATATGGGTTAAAATATCCATTCCAAAATATCGGTTAAGCACTTTTACAGTTACAACTGTAATATATCGCGATAACGAAACGTAATAAAAGAAATAGAGATGTTAGGTATATATGATCAAAATGTAATACCGTTTTAGTAAAGAAATCGTTTTACGATTTATATTTCAGTCCGTTGAATATTATCGCGCAGCATATAGCCGTATGCACGTGAACACGTGTGTTATCTATCGTAGTCGCTCGCGCGGGCGCGGGCGCGGTATGAACGCGTGTCGCGTCGCCGGCGGCGCGCGGTACTTATGCGGCCGACTTGTGCGTGACGCGTGACTTTGACCTCGGCGCGCCTGCGACACATCTTAACGGAAACTTTCTATCACTACTTGAGTCAAAATATTACGATTGTGTGGATTGTATGAATCCTTTCGTTAATCTCTAGTTCGCGGCGAGAGAAAGGTAAGTCTCCAACGAAATTATACGTACCTATATGTAAAATATGTTAAACTTATCGAAGACATATTCGTTGGAACTAATTTTATGTGTGAAAAACAGATATTTATTACATGTAGTGTATATGACGGTTATTTATGACAGTACATTAAGTCTGTCGTTCATATCGCGAGATGAGAGAAAGAAATAGAGAGAGAGAGAGAGAGAGAGAGAAATCTTCTATCGTACACACATACATTATCAAATTTACAAAAATTTTCAAGTGTTTCTAAATTTGCTTTTATAACATTAATTATGTGCCTTGTGATTCATTATCGTTCGATAGTAAAAAGCTTGTTCAGCTTCGTGAAATGTCCGGGATGTACAAACGGATGGATAGCTATATGTCCGCGGAAAATAAGTATCGCATGCAACGTTTTTATTGAACCGAATCTAGACACTGGCACATTGCGTGATACACCACAGCGTTGCGTGGAATTATAAATTTATATGGCAGGCACGTGGTGTACCCGTCGTTAAAAAGATTATTTATCCAAATCAGAACATCGTACCTCGCGGCTCGCATTTCACGCGAAACGAACAGCATGATATATGTATATCGGCGCGGCAAAAAATGGCATATCCTGATAGTCATCAGAAAACTTCTGATAAATATCGCCTATAATTCGTTATGCACTTGTATTTTAATTGGGTTAATAACGTGTCTCAAATTTTTCGTTCACATTGTCGATTGGAATGCGCATTATCGCATGGATCGCGGTATCGATGTAAGACATCTGTGAAGTGCGAAATGTCTTAAACAGAAACGCTTTTCGATAATTAATTGTGCAGGTAACATCATCAACACAGCTGACACAGTTCCGTCATATCTAAATAATGCGATTCCATGCATCCATTACGGATGATGCAATTAATTACCAAGCGTCAAGTGAATGTCCACTACGGATGACAGTTTTCGTTAGAATTTGAATACGTCGTGTTTTATAAATTCGTATATGAAAAATAGAGAGAAAAAGTATATAAAACTGTAAATACAGACAAATACTTTAGACATTACATCACAAATGAATTTCAATAGCATGTGTGACATAATTTAAAAAGTAAAATGTAAATTGTAACTCACGTATCAACGGCAATTTTTTTTTTCAAATCTATTAGTTTGTTTAAATATTATTGGAGAAAAATGCGTCGGTTTACTCCGTTGAGAAATTTATTTTATTTTATAACAATTTCCTTGTATGATAAAGCGCAAAAATAATTACTAGGTAAATAATAAAAAGTAAAAAAGATTGTAATAATTAATTTCTAATCTGACAATTAACGGTAATATTTGAAATACGAATAATATGCACAGCATCCAAATTCTCGTATGTAGCGAGCTGCAAAACATAGCTGTGATTATTTGCGAAGTTGCGTTGTTGCGGTATACGTGTGTTAAACTACACTGCATAATTATCTATTTCGCAGGTAAATCATTATACAACGCCGTGACCGATTGCAAGTGAATTTTACAAGAGACAACGGTCAGGAACAAGACACGGAACGATATATTTACTAGCCGCAAGCTATTGAGGTTTACTTGCTTCAATAACATCTGTAGGTACGCGCACGCAAATTTGTAAGAGTAAAAGATACAAAAAATAATTAAGTGCACACGATAAGTGTAAAAACATGATTTTTATATTGGATTAAGAAAATTTATAAAACGCGAATGTTACATTTCAGGTTAACCTTTAAAGGCTACATGGTCCATATATGGACCTCGCCCTCCTGCGAGATCCTTGCATATGGACCTTTGTTCGCGTTATAAAGCTGGGTCTAATCAATCAAATCTTAAAGAATTATGTATGAAATAAGGATAAAAAAGACTGAAGAATATAATAGAATTAAAAAATTGCCAATAATTAATAGTGAATTGTCCAAAAACATTAATTTTTGAAGAGTTTCAAGTGGTTGAGATTTGAGATGTAGCTTTCAAGGGTTAAATGCGGCGTTAAATAGAGAAGAAATTATTAGCGAGTATACCAACAAATGCATAACATTTTATTGCATACTTTTTCTGCTAACTTTACAATAAACTGTTTTTTTTTCTGTGAACAACGATCTTTTATTTAACTAGAAATATGTTACTTTTTTTATACGACATAGTTTTATACGAAAAAGAAAATGCAATCGGTAAAACGAAAATAAAATTAGTAAAAATTCAGCAAACCGCCTCTTTCGAAACTCTTATCACTTCTTTTTAATTTTATGGAAAAAAATATTAGTATATTTTAAAATTTATATAATATGTTCGATTCTGCTAAAGCAAAATATCCGAAAGCTTTCGTTCTTTTGTTTACACGGAAAAAAATAATAAAGAATAGATGTGAGATTTAAATTAATATAAAATTCATTTATCATTTTTAAAGACTGCTTCGTGAATTACTTGAAAAGAATAATCTGTTTGACACAGTGACGATAAGCAGTCCGTGACTAAGAAAAAGCCGCGAGGGAAATGAGTTTACGGTATCTGCTGATTAATTGGCATGGCGGGCAAACATTGGTCGAGAGACCTAAGGCTTGTTTGCTTGTATATACATCGGCTGTAAGGATGAAGGACTATATAGGCTCGTTCGCGTATTGAACGAGCGCACGTTGACACGAACACTCGCGTACGTGCGTTCTCCAGAACATGTGGCAGGCGCGTACCTACCCGTGTAGCTTTTGTGTTACAAATCATGTTTACATTATCGCTACACTTGTGCCGCTACTAACCGGTGTTCTATACGCGCACTCATTCTCGACAGCCTAATAGCCCGAGGAGGCTAGGCAGCCAATTTACTGAGCTTGAGGGCTGTGGCGATTAGTTTGATTTTCGGATTCGTTAGGTCTACAGTCGTCAAAAAATTGGTTCCGCGAGGAAGGATCGGCTACGTTCCGAGAAAAAAATATTACGTTAAGTCATGAGAGATTATGCAAGACTTTTCTTCAAGTTTTATGCAAAAAGTGCGTACGAGAGAGAGAGATAGAGAAAATAATTATTTATACATTTATATGCAAATTTAATTTTTGAATAATATTAGTGAGGTTTTATGTACACACAGAAAAATACCATTCTACAGCCAAAAAAAGCAATTACCTACTTATTTTATTTTATTTGTTTTAAATAATAGTTTTCTTTAACAAAGAATATTTTCTTAATAATAGTTTTAAAATATATACTAGTAAATCTTAAAAAAACTCGTCATTTTTTACTCAAAAGAAGAATTTATTCTTCTTTCAAGAATATTATATACTTAAGTATATGCTTCTCTCTCTTCCGTAGACTCTTAGTAAGTAAACAGAATTATAGTATTAATTAAATATTCTTGTTTAAAGTACCTACTAGACTTGCCAAGATCCAGAACATATTTTAAGTTAATGTGATGCTTGTGATGACTTTATAGTAGATTTGCGTATATATAAACTTATCAAAGACTTAGAACAAGTAATATTCACGTGTAGGTAATACGTACTTTTCTGTGTGTAACAATGAGAAATTAGATAAACTATGTCGAGTATTAAAAATTAAAGTTTGCTATTGCAAAATAATGTTATAACTACTATACGTTTGTTTTGAGATGCTGGTTAGAAAGTATGTTAAAATGCAGCCATTTCATAAGAGTAAAGAACGGATGAGTATAATAGCTCTAATGCGACGCTATTAGTTACTTCGGCGTCTAGTTACTAGCGTCGCTGCTGGAACTAATACCGTCGTATTAGCAACCAAGTTAAAAGCAGAGCAGACTATAGCCGTTAAATATTGATTCGGGAACATTTAACCGTCTGCGCCAGAACTAATCAGTTGGAATGTACTTTTCGGACAAAATTGCATTTTCCATGTTTTGCACGTCATGATTAAAAATATCTTTCGCGCGTATTACATTATATAAAGTTGATAACGTTTCTCGCATCTCTTTTATAGATATCTATAATTCATTTTGCTAGCATTATATGAACTTATAAGAAAAGTATATTTTCACTCAAAAACACTTTAAATAAATCTATTAAATAATATTTAAATTGGTGTAAACTTAAATATTTCTTTGAAAGTAACATTTATTTTTGCAATTGTAATACGACGTGCAATGGAAACAAATAGTATACTATGAAACTAGACTCGGTAAAAATATATTATAATATATTATTAATAATTGTTTATTATCAACGCTTTATCGTGATGTTACACATATAATATTAAATAACTTATAAACTATACGCGGCGCTTTGATTTGGAACCTACATTTCATGTACATTCTAATGACCAACAACAGTGGCAACATTAACAATAAATCTAATCTGTAGATGGAACTTTATTTCCAAATTACACTAATTTGCGTCTTATTTTATGTTACGACGCGGACTAACAAGCGTACAAGTATCCACAATTATATGAATGGTAACGCTTTAGAGGCCAGTCAAATTAGACCAAAAAAAGGCTTTTGGTATGAAAGTGATGCGAACTTTTTTATTCCTTTTTAGGCGTGTTGGGGGTGTTTATAAAAGCTTATTTTTGAGTTGTCGTATCATGAGACCCAGAGCTTTTTGAGGGGGGAGGGAAAACCAATTTTTGACGAATCGGAACAAGTCACCGCTCATTTTCTTCGTTTTTTCAAGCCCTACAATTTTCTCAGGAGCGAAAAAGTTGTAGGGCTTGAAAAAACGAAGAAAATGAGCGGTGACTCGTTCCGATTCGTCAAAAATTGGTTCCCCCTCCCCCCCTCAAAAAGCTCTGAGTCTCATAATACGACAACTCAAAAATAAGTTTTTCTAAACACTCCCAACACGCCTAAAAAGGAATAAAAATTGTTCGCATCACTTTCATACCAGAATGTCTAATTTGACTGGCCTACTTCTGTATGACACAATTTTTGTCTATATAAATTTCAGAATAATTATAAGCAGCTCACTGAGTAACTCAGAACAAAAGCGGCTTAACTCTTAAGTACACAGCTTTGCATATATGTATGCAAAGCGACTTTTCGATGTTCCATGTACTCTGCCTTATGAAGTTCGAATTGAAAACGCGCATCAACTTTGCAGTCTTTGCACATATGTGAAGGGCCTTCTCTGACCCTTCCGGCCCTTCTTTTCCTTTTGGATAAGAAGGCCCAGAAAGTCGTTATTTAAAGAGTACTCAAAATGCTATGAAAAATTGCGCCTTAATTTCGTCTACGTATAATCAAGATTTTGTGACAGAAGAAAAATCAATTTCACAGATTAATCGAAAAGCTCATAAGTGAAAGGATAATTCGCTGTTGAAGATATTTCACATAATTTATTCTACAAATTTTTAATTCGTGTCACACGGTAATAGCAAAATTTATCTTATATATTAATATTCTCTCCAAGCGCTCAAGTCTGTGTCGCGGAGATTTCTAAATGTCAAAAACAAAGATAAAACTCGATGAGAGAGAGAGATATAAATTTACAAAATTCTTTACTATACCTATATCAGACCGATATCACAATCCCGTTGGCAATGACAACCGGAGAGAAGACAAATAAGGAACTTTTCTACAAGAAGGTGTAGTATATTAGCCCCGGCGATCACGTCACAAAAGTTTATCGCGATACAATGACCATCCTCATAAATGATTCAAACGAGCGCAGAATTGTCGGGAGTTATGTGACATTGTTCGACCGCTTGGGTACGTGCCCCTTCTTCGCCTCTCCTTTCTTTCCCTTCCCTTCCCTTCCCTCTCCTCAACAAAGGACTTTCTGACACGCAAAATTGACCGAAGGAAAAGAGAGTAAAAAAGGGATGTGACTGGAAAAGGAATGAATGTGTGCGGCTGGCGAACAGCGTTGCGCAACGGAGAAGCCGAGGAGAGAATAAGAGCGTCGCGGCATCGCGACAAGACGAGACGCGAAAGCGAGAGAAACATCTCTCTATATCTCTCCATCTCTCTCTCTCACTTTCTTCCTCTCTCATGATAAGGACAACCGTGCGCAGCGCGGGAAGGAAAACCGAGGAAGCGAAAGAAGGGTCTCCAAGATGTCGTGACAGTGAGGGGTCGGATATATCGTTCCACGAGCCACTGCAACAGATATAACGGGCACGAACGGGGGTCCGGAGCTGCCGACGCGAGACCCGAGCGATGAACGTGAATTATACATGACGCAGAACACAATCGCCCCTCTCTCACCGCGGCTCCGTCTCACGGCCCTACCCGAAAACCGCCCCCAACCCCCAAACCGGCTTCCGCCAAACTGCCCGTACAAATGCCGACACTCGGGGATACCTCCTGATACCCGCTGTCGCCTGGCCTGTCGCTCGTCGTTTCCCCGAACGCGAGTGTCTTCGATTCTCCGGGCGAAAATCAGAGATCGCGGAGAACGTTATACGCCTGAACGCGGTTGACTTCGCCTGTCGGTCGTAGAGTCAATGGACTGTATCTACATCTCTGTTTAACTACGTCACGTGTATTCTATCTGAAATTATGTTTATTTAAAATACGTATAATCGTGATAGAAAAACTCGAAATTTTATTTGAATCTGTTAGCCGACCGTAAGACGTCGATACGTTACTACAATTTTGTGATTCTAATCCAAACGCACAATTTTTCCAAAGAACAGTTAAACATTTATAATTTAAACATTTATTGTAAATTTAAATGAAAAAAACTAATGTAAGAAAGACTAAATCGAATATTATCAGATAATTTCTGTTTATTTTTCGCAACGGTCCTTGATTTCATATTTAAGCGGAAGAGTTGACGCGACGAAGACGACGGTCATTCGTATTTTTAGAGAGTGTTAATGGCGTCAAAAGACCCTCTCGCCTCACTGAGAATCTACCCTCACTTCTTCGCTCGTCTTGTAATTGAAAAAATATGAGTTTTTTTGTCGCCGCAAGAGAGTACTTTCTACCACCCTCGTTGCCCACCGCTGTCTTAGTTGGCACGTTATTATAAAGCATCGTAGCTCCGTAGGCGAAAAATTAAGACCAATTTCGCCGAGAGAAGAAAATTGATTTAATCACGCGATGTGATGTATAGGGAAATCGAAGTAATATTATTTAAATTCATGCGATTAGAGAGATGTGTAATTGTTTTACATTTCCTGACATACGTACATACATGTTATGTGGCTTTTATAGAGAATATTTTATTCCATGAAATATTTATGTGTCCCAGAAAAGTTACAGCATCTTAACAAAAGACTATTCTAACTAAAAATCTTTATTTCTACTTGTTTTTATAAAAGACGTCCAATAAATTACAGTATAAGAAGTTATAAAAGCAAATAAAAAGCGTAAAATAAATATTTTAATTGATTATGTAATAGTTATGTAATTAAAAAAAAAGTTTGTTTTTTTATTTGTTTTTTTTCACAGAGAATGATCTCCTTATTGATTTTGCCACGTTTTAGCAGACCATGTATAAATAAATAATTGTTTTAATAGGTTTTGTTTTACGAACAGTTAAAAATGGAAAGCTTTTGGCACAAATTAAAAACGATGGGTGTAAACAACAAAATCTTATTCTATAGCCTCTGGAACTTTATAACAGAATTATACACAGCAAAGCTCAATTATCACACGTATAAAAAATATATCTAATAAAAATTAAAGATTACATAAAAAGATGGCATCTAAATAAATTTTTGTGCTAAAGATATCGATTAAAAAAATATATGTCCATTTATCCACATGGAGCTTATCCAGATATTTTAGAAACACCTACTGCCATATATATTACTTATTTTTTTTTTTAATTTTATTTATATGTTAATTAAAATTATAATCATATATACATTATGAATTGCGTGCACGTGCCACAAGCATTTCTTTTACTGTTTTGTAGACAGATGCTTTATTTTCTTTTCTTAATATTAATGACCTAATCAACGAATGCTTTTAATTATTTGATAGAAACTCACGTGAGAGTAACGCAGTTCTTAATTCTGAGAGCCGCATATTAAACCTTCGATAAACTTACTTATTTTTCTGCAGTTTCCTAAGACGTTACCTTACGCCTCTATAATAATTGCCGAGAATTGTTAACGTTAATCCGCGAGCCCAATTGCCAGTGGCGGTTGAAAGACGCCGTCGTAGGTAAAAACAAGAGCTCGTCTCCGCTAATCAAAGTGTTTGCCTTCGCTTAATCCTAGCTTAGCGGAGACTTAAATATTCCTTGTAAACTCCCGGCCAACGTCGGGGATTACTAAATGGGAGCAGCGCGAAGGGGTCTTGTCTTCGACTTAGCTAGAAAGTGCCAAGCTTGACTGTAATAGGATAAGACCGGAGAGAGGAGTTTTCTCTGACGACAGTGTACGCTTCAAAGCGTATAATGTATCGACGGGGAAAACCTCCACCTCCGTCCACCGTTTCTCCCAATGTCGCGGCTTAACGGTCTAAAGCCTCGTTCGCTCGGTTTTGTTCCGTAATGACATAGAAGAGATTCTAATTGTCGCATTACAGATCGCGCGGTACCAATTTAATCCTATTTATAGCCAATTTCTTAACGAGGGGACAGCGAGGTAATCATTTCGAGCATAACGCTCATCGGACAGCAAATAAACTAATCATCTCTCCGTACAAAAACGACGTATGATAATATGTGTCTGCGTAGAAAATTATTTGTCCTCCATATACGTCAGTTCAACTCGTAATCTTATAAATCGCAAAGTCAGAAATAATATGTCCATCATTAGGAAAATTTCTTTACTCTAGGTAGGTGCATCACTCTCTACGTGGTCCTATCAATGGGAGAAGGGATGTAACGGGTGTTGAATGCACGAGAGCGTGCGAGCCACACCAGAGCATCCGCCTGCCTTTCTCGCGTGTACGCACACACGTGTGACATACTACAGAGCTACAGGGTTACACTTGGTCATGCACGCGTCTACCAGCGTGGCAGCGTATACCCATTGTTACGATGCACACACAACAACGCGGAACACCCCATTGCGCTGAAGCGCCTTGTCGTATCGCGTCGCGACGTCGCGCCGAGCAACGCACACGTTAAGAGACCCGGAGTACGGGAGAAGTATGCATGTTTTGAGAGAGCGGTATTATATCGAGCATAAAGAGCGGCCGCGTCCCAAGAGGATGTGCAATGTGTACGTGCTCGTATACCTTATTCGTCCCCCGACTCGGAGCGAGAACCCCTTTCCCTCTCCCTATCTCTTTCTCTCTCCGTCTGTCTTTTTCTCGGCGACCCTCTCGATCCACCCTACTTTCGCCACATGCGTTTCCCTCGATGTCTATGTGCCATCATATCCTACCTCGTTCCTTCTTTCTCTTTGTGTCTCTTATTCTTTCTATTTATCTCTGTCTCCTTCCTCTCTCGCGCTTCAATAGTGTGGGATGAGACTGAACAGGTTGATAATCTCCGTATAATGCAAAAACTCATCCTGCGCCCTCCATCAGGTCTCTCAACCCTCTTATGTTTTTTTCTAACCACTTCAAATCGCTCCTCTCCCTCGAATCTTCTGCTGTCATCTCATTAACACGTTTTCTCTTTCCCTCTCTTTCCCTCTGCCTCTTACTCTCTCTCTCTCTCTCTCTCTCTTTCTCTCCCTCCTCACACACAATTTTTTGACCGATAATGTGGATGCCTAACTTCAGTATTTCCCTATCGTTATTGTTAGAAAAATTGCAATCAATAGGACCACTGGCTTACAATATTCTGATCGATATGGCAAGTTTCATTTCAGTGAGGTCGAATGTCAAAAGCTTCTCGACATCGTAGGTTATCGATATCCTCGTGTGACAGAATAAATGATTAAACGCTTTTTTTTTATTTAGATGATTAGTAAAATAGTGACTTTAATATTCAAAACTAGCGCACCTAATTCATTGGTCATAGTAATTATTACACAAATAAGGGTTATCTAAAAATTTACTGCCTCGAATCTTCGCACGGATAAAATTTAGACGACTGAAGAGAAGACCGTTCTTTATTTCGAACTCTTATGCATCTTTAATGGAACATTTGAAGTGACAAAATCGAAAATTTTGCTACTGTGCTACGTGTCAAAATAAAACCAACTCGTCGCGACTCGTGGATACTCGCGGATTACGTATATATAAACCTTCGTAGGAATGGTCAAACGAAGCAACGTCGGTTTACCCAGGGAATTACTGCGCGGACCAGGCAGCCGATACTCTTAAAAGATTAATGCATTTCTTTTCTAGGTAGTGACGTGACATTAGAAGAAGGAAAGCTACGTTGCTCGGTCTCTGGAACTTGGCTCGCGACAGCACCAACCTGGCCTGGTCCGTGTACTCCATTCGATGTCAGTGTACGTCGAATATAGTCGACTAGTGCTCCGTTGGTCGCAGGACTCGAAACCATGATTCTTTTTCCACTTCCGTCTTCATCAAGTCCTCCTGGGCTAGCTGGCCTACCCATCTATCCGCCCGTCTTTTCCGTTGCCTGTCCCCCTTCGAGTTCTCGTGGATCCCTTTCGACTTCTACTTGTCTTCTTTGCCTCCGCCGCCCCTCGATTTGCGCGGTTCTTCCAGACTGGTTCTTGTCGCTCCACCTACCACCCGCTGTCGTCCCTATGCGCGCACATTAAGTGCCCCGCTTTGATTTCCGTCGACGACGGAACACGGCAAATTCCTATTGACCCCGTCTGCCGTCCCGTTATCGCGTTAAATTAGTCGGTAGTAATGATTATCGACTACCCTTCTCTTTCTCTGTCTCATCGCGCCGCATTCTCCGCGTCGTGCCTCGTGCTTGGATGCAGCGAGATCCTTCGCTTTAAGTACGTACAGTGCCGTTGGAAAGTTTAGAAACGTAGGTTAAATATATCACCGATTTATAAAAAGCAATCTTTATAAGAAGAACCAAACAATTTTCTTATTCAATTATCTTAAAAGTCAATGAGGTGATAAAATAAAAATATATCGAGGCGAAAAGTTATCGAAGCATATGCGTACATAAATTAATATTTCCAAAAGCGTAATAGGCGGTATCGGTAAAGAACGCTCCATATACGAATCTGTGAGAGTTAAGAAGAAGACCGAGCATAACGGTACTGCGTGACAGTGTCTCCTAAATATTCAAGCGGGGCAGGTATACCTAAAACTTGGCAGCTTTATCTCGGCATTACTCGAAAATTTATTCATATATAATGAACGGCTGAATAATGTAGAAGGTTAACCCCTTGTTCTGCGCCTACAAAGCCTACGCGAGGAAACTGGGAACTCCGAATATTGCGAGGAGGAGATGGAAGAGTAAGAAGTAACAAACGCGGTACCAGATTATATTTAACAGCCCGGATAGGGTCTTCAGATTGGGGGAGAAATGTATTTTCCGTGGAATTATGTGGGGATACAGTAGAATTAAGTGTACCATATTTGATTATTACCCTTTTAATCTGACTGCACGGCGGATGTTCTCTCTTGTAATAGATACTCCCGCGTAATTGCGCGTTCCATTATCGATATATGTCTACATATTACATAATTTTTAACGTAAATTTGTCCTTCCGCGATAACGTATATTATAAATAGCGGGACTACGCTTTTAAAATGTAATATCTGTAGAAAACTAGAACTTTCGAGAAATATACCTATCTTATTGATAAGTAAACATATATTTTGTCGATGAGAAAAGTATTTTGGATTTAGTTCAAAGACGACCGCATCAAGAAAACGTTCTTGCATCTTACATAATACACTATTAAGTCCATAATAGAATAGAAAAGGGCGCTGAAATAAATCCGTTTCCAATACTCTTTGTAATTTGAGATGATCGGCTTGGCGTAGCCGTATGGGACTCCCGGCTACTCTGATATGTGTCACCAAGAAGTAGCGCTGATCTGTGATGTGAGCCGGTGGGTGAAAAAGGTTGCGAGAAGATCAGATCAAATGGATTACGGAGGAGAGAAAGTAAGAGAAAATGTCTCTCCCGAAGAAGAAGAGCGTAACTTTGTCGACAGTGATCTGCCATGCGTTTAAGACTCCTCTATTTATAGTTACGTTTTTCTGCTCCAGAAAACTCAGCTCCCGAATCCTGTCTTGAGATATGATACAAGAATATATTTTTGAAATATTAAAATTAAATATTTGAGTGTAGGTACGAAACGATTTTAAATTGAGTAACGTCGCAATATATTTACGAATTAATATAAATATAGGCGTTTTTCCACATTATTTTTTATTGAATTCTTGAATAGAATCTTGATTAGAATTTTTATTTGAGATTTTGTTTAATTCGCGAATATCGAGCGAATCATAAAGTTTCCGCTTTATTTTCGTGATCGTATTTCAATAGGATTCTCAATGTACAGTGGTAAGTGCGTGTCACGTGCAATTAGCGTCAAAAGTGCCGTGTAAAATGCCATGCGATTGTTCTACTCTGGTGATTAGTACACGCGATTGTAATTATATAGCTATGTTTTCGCGAGCATTATAAGTGCAACGAACGAACTTGAGAAAAGAAAGAGGTCTGGGAGACATCGGGCGACAGTGCGGAACAATTATAGAATATAAGTAAATTATTTTTCATTTTGTCCGATACAAAGAATTAATCATTTATATATAATTTCATGTGCAGACACAATTATCTTTCTAGATATTAATTATTCTAGGCATTACTATAATTTACATATATTTCTATTTTATAAAAATGTTCAATGTAATTTCAACATAGTCACTCCACTGCTGCGCATCATATCGGTAAGTGACAATTTCTTTATTTTATGAAGGTAATAGATCTATGTCTGAAAAAATATATAGTATCTATATTATAAATATATTTTACACGTAATTTATGACATTTGCTAAGAGCTTGACATTAATTTCAAATATCAATAATATCGTAAAAATCTCTTAGCAAATCTGACTTTACGAAATGATCGGGAATGTAAAACCTTCAAAGTGGTAAAGTATATGTCGAAGAAAAGAGCGGCGAATAATGCACACTTTCGGCATAATAATGGTACCTGGCTCATCCTACGCTATATAGGAACTTCAGATATAATGGTCGGGGTGGAGTGTAGGGAGGAGAGGACTGAGGGGAGAGATCGGCGTAGTGCTTGCTAATGGAGGCGCATTGCTCCCGTCAAATATACGTCTACTTATCAGCTTAATACTCACGCACGTAAAACAGCAGAAATAGCGGAACCAAAAAAGACCGCGCAATGTGCGTTAATATAGCGAAAGACCGGTGCATTATCATGCATTATCACAAGAAAATGTATCTAATTAATTGCATTACGTTGGCATAATCAAAGATATCATTTTCTGTAGTTTAAACTTTTAAAATTATGGTTGATGTAAAAGAGATTTGGTGTATTTGCCAAATAAATTTAAAACAAAATTACATGGTTTTAAAATAATTTTCATTAATCGAAAAATTATCACCCTTGACTCTAATGTTATACTTTTTCAATTTAAAAAGAAGTTTTAGCTCAAATCGGTAATCCTACTTACGACAGAACTTAATAAAAAAATTACAAACTTTTGCAGCAACTTAATGTACCCATTACTCAATCTCTGATTTGAGAATGCAATCAATAATCATTCGCGAATCAATGCTTTAGCATCGATTCGATAATCCGATAATCCATCGACCTACCGCAGCCGAAACCTCTGAGATCGCGAACGTACGAGAAAGAGAGAAAAGAAGCTGGACCCAAGGACAGTGAGAAAAAGAGATGAAGAAAGAGGGAGAGAGGGAGGAGCGAGGAAGGGCGACGCGCACGAGAGAGATAACCGGTGTACGGATGCTGCGTGCTTCTCCATTTTGTCTTAACGCGGTGTATGCGGTTGCTAGGCAACAGCCCTTACGCTCCATTCATATATAATTCAACAGCCAATGCGGGCCACGCGGGCCCGCACCCTCGCTCAGTCATTCGGCTTCGCGCTACTCCGAAACGGCGGCTGAAACAGTGGCACGGTGCTTATAAAGCGCGCGCACGCGAAAGCCGAAGGCTTTCGCGTGCACGCATATTCCGTGACCGCCACTGCTTCTTTCCCCTTTTTCTCCTGCGCCGACCCTCACCGCGGTGACCCCACCGCGCGATCGCTCCCGAACTCTCCAACTCTCCTCCCGACGTTTGGTAGTGTGTAACGCTTGTCTCGTTATTAGCTTGGATCACACGATACCGAAAGATATATTTATATTATATTTTGGAGTAGAAGAAATCGGATGGTACCCTCGTACATCTGACCTCACCCTCAAAGGATCCTATATTTTTCAAAGAGTAAAAGATCAGAAATCTCAAGCGCGTTTCTATCTCTGTTACTTTTCATCAACGATTATTATATCCTTTTCATCAATGACGAGCAGTTTGAATTCTTGCTAGTATAGATAATTAAAAGATATTAATCAAAACAGATTGACTGAGATATATCGTAGCCCAGTTTTCCTGTTGGTACGTAAAAAAATTTATATATTACGACAATTGCACAAAAACTTTAACTTTCATATATTAATCTTCTTGTGTTTATTGATATATTATCAAATAAAGAAACAATTATCAAAAAGTAAATGATATTTAAAAGTACTGATTGACATTTGCAGGATAATAAATTAATGGCGCGTTGTAATACATATAGCAATTTTGACGCGGCAATCGACGGCTTAATAACGTTGAATATCGTAGCAGGCAATGGCATCCGTTATCACAGTCAACACGTTAAAATTACAAAATTCAACATAAAAATCTTTACTAAATAAATATGTTTATTTTTATTAAATCTAGGTAATATATTTATTTCTTTAAAAATTATACATTTTTATATACTTTTCGTATTTTTAAGTACGAAAGAAGTAAATATTATTCAAAAGAATTATAAATAGTTTTAATACAAAACGTTGAGTAAGTCAAGATCTCAAAAAAAATTTTTTTTTAGAAGAGAAAGAGTAATGAGTAAAAAGAAGAATAACAAATCAAATTGTAAATGTCGGCGCATAAAAATGTTTTGCATTTGCTGTATCCGAAATCAAAGAAATTGTTACATAAATAGAAATTTGAGAACGTAACGTGCAGAAAACTTTCTAAAGAAAGATTATAGATGAGTAAGCAATAAAAATATGGACCGCAATAATAACAATTTTGAGTTTTGGTGAACTATCCCGTTTTGCTTGTGATGCCGTATTGCATTAAGATCTCTTATCTAAACTGTCTTGTTATGTCTCAATGATTAATGATCTTAGACGTTAATGACCACCTTATATATGTCAACGTAATGATAATCCACCGCCAGGCATGCCACCGTGCTTTGCCATCAAACGAGTACTTCGACTTGAACGGTCAAGTTTCTAATCACTCGCTGTAAACGCGGTTTCTTCCGAATGTCGTTTCCGCGCCTGTAGCGTTTCTCTCTCTCTCTCTCTCTCTCTCTCTCTCTCTCTCTCTCTCTCTCTCTCTCTCTCTCTCTCTCTCTCTCTCTCTCTCTCTCTCTCTCTCTCTCTCTCTCTCTCTCTCTTTCTCGTAAATGATACGCACTTATGCCCACACGGCTAACTCCGTAAAAACGTGTACATGTAAACGTATTCCCGTCTTTTTTTCCTCGCTCGCTCTCTCTCTCTTTCGTTTTCTCTCGTCCCTGCCTTCTCTCTCTATACCTATATAGGTCCGCTAGGTCCTTTCCTGACCCTTATTTTTCTCTTCCTTTACTTCTTCTCCCGTAGCCGCGCGTTATTTTATTTAACGCCCGCCCTCCTTTCGCGCGCGGTCTTCAATTTTTCGTCCGTTTGTGGCCGCAAGTATATCTCGAACTTGTCCGGCATCGAGGTGAACATAAACGAACGATCAATAATGAACGAGCGGAAACCGCGAGGCTCGACGTCGTAAATCAGAAACGTTTGTCCCTTGGATTTGTGGTCTCAAAGAGCTTTCAGATATATCTCGCGATCGGAACAGCATACGTCGAGCGATCCTAATCGAAATAATTAGGATGCTGCGCGTGTTATAAATTAATGTAACCTGAAGCTTTACGAAAATATCTTTCTACGCGTACATGCTACATTGTGTTATTCTAATTTTATTTCAACCGGTACGATAACTTTTCCGCCTGTCTTTCTGATCAATAACTGCAATTGAAATGCAATTTGGTAATCTCTTTCGCAATCGTAACTGTCCATATAGAAGCCTGTTCCCCATCGCCGCGTCAAACAGATTTTTATTTATACACGGGAAATTATTACCGGTAATGATACTTTCACGACACACACAGGAAGTGACATCCTGCGTGTGTCGAAAAGGACTTTAATCCGAGCGTCAACAGAGGCATTACCGCGCATCGATGGCCTCGACTCTCTGCCCATCCCTTCATATTCCCACCTCAGTTCCCTTTAACCCCGACCATTGGCTACGGGTATGGAGCCTAGCGAGCGAAGCGAGGAGTTGGCGTCCCCAGCTCGCTCGCCTCATGCGATATTCATGGTTCATTATCATAGCGAATCATGGCCCATCAGCTTTTGATTGTCCGCCAGCGTTGTTAGTCCTAACTAATGCGACTGCAGTGACCACGATGGCGAGGATGGCCGGAATGTTGTATTAGAGGATAAGCGTCATCTTTCCTTCACAATTACACTGGCAATGTGTCGTTTCGCAATGACCGGCGAGCTCGACTGTGCGACGTGACGCGTCGTCAAATTTTTCCGGATAACTGAATAATTAATTGCTAATCTCGGAATCTTTTAAATAGAGAATAATAGTAAATGTTTGTACTTAAATGTATTTTTAAGTAATTATTCAAAATTAAAAAAAAAGAATGATTTATATGTATAATTCCTTATTAGCGCAATTTTTGAAAATTCCTTTACTTTCAATGTCAATTAATTTAATTAAGCTATAAATGTTATGATATTTTTAATTGGAGTAATGCTTTTCGCATAGGTAGATATCGACGATAAAACTTTTTCTTCTCTTACGCAAACTACGTGAAAGTGCAAAAATCAAATAGAAGAATAATAAATCTGTGATAATTTATATACTGCGTATAATATATTGCTTTTATTTGCTCTATTATAAAACTGTTTAACTCGTTAAATATTAGTGGAAATAAAAGTTTCAAAAGTGGTTTGTTAATTTAGTATTACGAATTTCGGGATGAGGTGGTTAAAGCCGAGAAAAATATAAGTTACGAAGAAAGATATTACATTTTTAATGTAACGAGAATGTTGCAACGAAATCTTCATGGAAGGCTAGAATCCAAAGTACATCTATTTCCATATTCGCTATCCTAAAATAAATATTAATAAAGACCTCATAATATTGTATGGTCTGGCAAAAGATAAGTTGGCTTA
This sequence comes from Temnothorax ravouxi, assembly GCA_030770255.1. Taxonomy (NCBI): domain Eukaryota; kingdom Metazoa; phylum Arthropoda; class Insecta; order Hymenoptera; family Formicidae; genus Temnothorax; species Temnothorax ravouxi. The sequence continues at coordinate 117,092 of JASTWP010000021.1, forward strand.
TTTATAATTCGATAAAGACGTTGACTAAACTAAAAAAGAAGCTTTATCTTCTTTAAGATAACTTATTCAGGAGTATCTATAATATTATGTGAGTAATTCCATCTCTCTTGATATTCTGTTTCAAAACCACATTTCCCATATATGATATACGCAGAATAAACTCCCTCAGATCTGCGTATAATATATTTTATTGCGAGAAGTAGAATTGTTCAAATTTGCTTCATCTAGTTGACCTACTTGACAAAGTTTGGAATCGTCTGTCTTTCTATCTATAACTTTGTCTGTTCACGTGTTTGTCAAAACCGTTTTTTAATCATTTACCATCGGTTGTGTATAAAATTTTCAACAACTTTTATATATCACGTAATTGCGAGTAAATGTATTACCTTAAATTAATTGTACGACATATCTAAAATTCGAAAAGTTAGTTACAAAAATATTTAAAATGAAATCTTGAAAAGTTATATGTTGAATAATGATCGGACGTTTTCATTAATAAGCGGTACTAAAACCGACAAAGGATGTAAGCGTCAAAGAATATAATCAATTAATTTTTCGTGTTATAATCTTATAATTTATAACGCAGTTATCCGTCTTTCTATTTTATCACAGTTCTAAATGTCAAAGATCGCCATTTAGTAATTGTATAAGGACTTCAAACGCGGCAATTCAAGAACACGAATGTCGAAAATGATTGCGGAATATCTTGTAATCGCGCGAGATCAATGATTTTAAGTAATTCTTGCAAACGAGGCAAACCGTTTTGCATACATCATCGCTGATGTGCCGTGTGAAGTCGTTTGATTAGACAGCCTAACTAAGTTGGCACGCCAGGCGAACGGCAAACGGCCTTTTCCTCTCTACCTCCCATCACTGCACCTTGACTCCTGCTCGACCACAGTTTCGCATTAAGTATTCACGTTGACCCCAATTTGGCGTGCAAGGAGTGTTCTAGGAAACGGAAAGCACGATGGTATGCAGATCCAAAAGAAGAAAAGCGTGAGAGCTTTCCGGTGAAGCACTTTTATCTATTGTACGGAGACAAGCAGATATCGAAAATCGCATTTGACTTTGTGAGATCATTATTGGTCTTGTCTTATGATAATTAACAAATAAAACGAAAGAGAGAGAGAGAGAGAGAAATATTACACTAAATTCACTGTAGCGTCGAATCGTAAATATTTAATTGCTTTATTCTACCTTTTTTACTACTGCCTTTGGAGTACTGAAATTTCTTTCGTTTTCTCATTTGCACCGCTATCCTACGTCCGGTTCGTATTAGTCTTTAATACATTGATTTTTTAGTTATTTGTATTCAGCAAGTTTCTTTCTTGCTTTAATATTTAAGTCCTTATCGACAATGTTGTACTCTGAGATTAATATTAATTTAAATTTAAGACGTACTCAAAATTATGTAAACAAAATCTTTTCTAATTACTATTAATTTCTTTGTGAGTATATTAATTACTTACGATAAGATATCAACTTATTTAGAAATATATAATATTTTTATTGAATAAGTTATAATCTTCGTAATTATATATTATTGTAGTATATATTTTTCTGCATTTTTTCACCGACGTAATTATTTTCCATTAAATACCATAAAGTTTCTCGTAACGTAATTGACAAGTTAAAATATTTCTTTCTACTAACAGAGAAACAGATATTTATTGCAAATAAAAGTAACCTTTCCTCGAAGACTGAAATCATAAAAGTGCTAACGCACACCAAATGTTCCTCATAATCGCGACTAAGCGCTGAGTATTAAAAACTACTTTAAATGTAATCAAAGGGTAGTCAATCCCCTGTCCGTTCCCACTAGAAATGTGCTTCGAGTACCAGATCGAGTGGGATCAGCTCGTAAAATCCTAGCACTTTCATACCCTTCTTAAATCGGCCTAAAATTAATACCGGAAACTACCTTTACATATGCAATGAATTATCATTCAACGGTATTATTTATTACACGTAATAACAAAAACGGCATTTTGCAAACAGTTCGATGATTTGTAATAAAATATTATTTATTCACAAGCATTCTTTTATTTTTTAACGCAAATTATTTTCAATGTATAAATAAGATTTATATACACATAGGAATTTTTTAAATATTTAGACATTGACGTGTATACAAATAAGGCTAACGAACTGAAACGAACCGTTGATGCACGAATAAATTTTGCCATTAAAACGATTAACTATCTGATACATTTTGGTTCATCTTCAATAGTATAATTTCTCTTTACACATACGCAATAATGTGTTCAAATATATAAACAATCAGTCCAATAGTTTGAATTTGAAAAGTGTTTCTGAATTATCACTATCTATTTATTATGTTTATCATCCGACGATCGATAAGATTTCTAATATTTAAATCTATAAAAATGTACTATCCATGAGAATTTTCGTAATTCTAATTAACATTTTTATCGATCACCACGTTTTCTGGCTGATCTGCTTGCATTATCTTAATTTTCAGCTAGACAGCTACAAAAGTGCGCAGAGATCTATCAATCTTTGAAATTTGTCTCGCGATATCTTATAAAATTAATATATCGTAAAATTTAGTAACAGCCACAATTGAAATAGTTCTTCTTGTTTAACATATGTTTGTATTACATTAACGTTAACTGTTTATGTTATCTATTTTTATATTTGTAAATTGCCATCTATTAACGTAAAAGAATTGTACTGAAGATAACCACAATCAATGATCAAAAAAATTCCAAAAAGTTAATTGTTTTAATAAAAAGACTATTTGATGCATATCAAAATTAAGCAAACTTTTTGTATTTTTGAAATTATTATAATACTGTTGATATTTTATGATACTTGTAAGGTAATGTTTCAAATATTTTTATTATTGTTCTAGTACGGAAAGTTTGGAAGATCTCATGTCGCATTAAGTAAGTAGTTCTGTTAACGTACAAATTTACAAAATTTGGTTTTTGATAATAATCTTGTCAAGAAAGATCTTTAAAATCTCTTACAAAAAAGGCAATATAGCGCAAAAAGGTATAATTGATTTTTCAATTTTCAAGGAAATAAGGATTTGTAAAAGAAAAAAAAGGAGTATTTATATTCTATGTAGATTTGTCTGAGATTAAAATCAAGTTGCACGACACAACCGGATATTCGTATTTTCGAAATATGCCATTCTACACAATAGATTTTGTGGAACTTACTGATATTTAGAAGAAAAAGAAATTACGGCGTGTACTAAAAATACTATTGGCGTTTGAAATTTGTTAGACTTATTATGACTTATTAGACTTATTGTGACAATTTAAAAAAGAAATAATCTTTATAAGGTTAATTTTTTGCTTCTTACAGTTACTTTACAATTTTCATTTATGATCAATAATGACACAGAAATTGACACACTTTGAAAAATTTGTTTAACGTACTATTCGCAGTTTCTTTTTAAGAAAAACAAAGCATCTCTCGCGACGAGTCATTGCACTATAATAAAACGTGTTTATAATCTCTCCTCTTATATCATCGAAATAATAAATGTAATGAAATTTTGGTGTCTCAGAAATGCCAATGTTATTTTTTATATTCGCCATCGTCTCGCCTTACGAGCGTCGGCGACGCTTCGCGAAATCCATTGTGAATTTGCCGATAGCGTGTCCCAGAAATACGAAAATCAAGTCTCGTCGTGCAGCTTGATTTCGATCGCAGGTAGACACACACAGGATGTGACAAGCACGAGAGTCGGGGGTATGTACAGCCAATCAGTGGTTTTTCCTAGACTGGCTGTCATTCAGTCAGCCAAGTGGAAGGACAGGAACGGCTTGTGGTTCGGCTTTCGCATTATTCATTATGCAGCTCACAACACGCCGTCACCTGCCACCGCAGTCCTGCATACACAGCCCAGGTTCGGGATTGACCACACACGCGTACTAACTTATATATACGTATAAACGCGAGCAAGGATGTGGGTGTGTATGCGTATTTAACAATAAGTCTAAATCATAAAAATCCTGCGTCTTCGCGTAGCAGTGTTAACAAGTTGCAACAATAATCTCGATACTTTGTCAAATTTTGAACTGTATAACATCATCGCATTCGATTTCTGATTGTTACATTTGTTAGGTCCATTGTTATAAAACGCTTATTATATCGTCCATTGTAAAACATTGTTATATCATCGATAAAATATGAAAATCTTTTGTCTTTGGGAATTGACTCTCCCATTATCAGAATTACACAGAAATCGTATTAATTTGAAAAGACTAAAAATATTTCTCTTTTGCATGTGTACGCGTTTTAATGAAAATGCAGTAAATAAAATATTAATGATTTTATTTTTTCCAAAAAGTCCACGTTAAAATCAAAATAAAATATACCAGGGAATATATATCACGTATTGCGATTTCGTGTCTAATGGAATGGCATCTATTGACGTCTTTCAATCTTATTTTTTCCCCAAGGTAAAAAGACTAAAAAGAGAGATCCGAATCGCACGAATATAATGCACGCGACAAAGGATCGCAGTTACGATGTATGTACAGAAATGACTCGGACCAGAAACGCAGCTCTGTTGACTGACAGCACCCCATCCGTATACAGGCAATATGTTTATACTAGACTGATAATGAATTCATGCTGTGCGTAGGGCAAGCTACTTGTGAACAGGTTGCAGGAGCATTACGGATCGGTTCGCACAGATGCTCTTTTGTCGGCAGATGAGTGAGAGCCCAAGGGATAACGCTGGATGATATCAGATCTGTCGGATCGATATAAGAATCGGGGGAATCGGGAGTAAAATACACTTACACACGCGCTAACACGTATACGTAGTGAGGTATCGCGTGAGTGTGATACGCAGCCGGGGAAATCCCACGGGTCCCAATGGGAAACCATCCACGGGGCTTAATGACAATTCTGGCTATTCTATATCGCTCAAACGCTCGTTTGCGCTCGTTTGTATGTACGATCATTGATGCTTAAGCATGTATACCCACAAAATGGCGATGTTTATAGTCGAAGTGGTCGAAGTTAAGGGAGCGATCGTGAAAATGCGCGTAAAACAATAGAAAAATTTCGATAAATGGGTATAATCGCTTCGTAATGAAATTTCTCTCTCGCGGCCGATGATTTACGATCCTCGGTCGAGAATAGGCACGCTAGATAGAATATAAACGAAGCATACAGATTTCAGAGAAAATCCGCGGGGGAGCGAAGACGCGGGGCAAAAATGGAGGGACAAAAATAAATAAAAGAAAATTAAAGAATATGTTTGCCTATATGTAATGAAGTAAAATAGCCTGAATTTGACTTGCCTGACTTGAGGGATAAAAGATTATTTTAAATAATATTGATGATTTTGTTATTAATTTTTTTTTTTAGAAATGTCCCCTCAATATAACATAGATTATATAGTGCACGTGAGAAAAATAAAAATATATTCTGCTTATATATATATATATATATATATATATATATATATATATATATGTAGGTCCAGAGGTATGTTCCGGGACTGTTTACGTTTTTTGAAATGTACAGTCCTGGAATATAACGCATATATATGTAATCAGATTCAAAAAACTGTCCCGAAAATTGCCGTAAGACATGAATTTTTTCCAGGACAGTCCTGGAAACTGCCAAATGTCCCGGAATATACCGATGTAAAAAATAAACGTCCCGGAACATACTTCCGGACCTATATATATATATAATATAGATGTTATTACCTAATCGGAACTCGTTAAAAAGGCGGTTTTGGCGAATTACGCGCTTTAGAAATAAGGACAGTTAAGACGCAAGTGATAGGGAAAAAATTCGACACGGGAAATCATTTGTACGTACAAAGCGTGTTATCTATCGGGAAACGTTGTGATTTACCAGTTTAACCGTAGTTCCAGATAAAATTTCGTAAAATCGATAGTAGCATGCCGAGGATAACGAGGAAAGAATTTTGATATATCCGGACGTAGGTAACGTCACAACAAATGGTCATGTATCGACTTAAGTTTAGGTTTCTTACGAAATATAAATTCAACACTCTATAGATGAGAGAACGGTCACGATACATTTAACAAAAACAATGTAACATATAAGTAAGAAAGTGATTAATATAAATACTTTTAATTTTAATATATATTATACTTATTAATATTAATATTTTTTTCGAAATATGTCACTTTCTTACTTATATCTTACATCGTTTTTATTAAATATTTCGTTATAAAAATACTTTATTATATGGAGGGGTAAAAACCACAGTCGTGTAAGTCAAATTTTTTAAAAATATTTTTCCGTGTGCATAGATGCAATTTATATATTGTACAGATTGCATCTATGCATACGAAAAAATATTTTTAAAAATTTGACACCACTGTGTTCTTACTTCTTACCCCTCCATATACCTATATATTAGTATTTTTTCGAAATACGTTCTCAAATATTAATTTCCTTTGATATAAAGATTTATCAAGATTCATTCATTTATTCAGATGTAAAATTACCATAAAATATTATTTCTGATAACAGAAATGTAAAAAATAATATCGTCGAGAGGCGAACGACGGTGATAAAAACAGAAATATATTGTACATACATGACGACGATCCTGGCATAGGTACGTCCAGATGTCCCTTTCGTTGCACTCCGACGAGAAAGCGCGGCTTCAAACTGCGATTCCCAATAGCTTTCCCGGAGGTATACCTGCAAGTTAACCGCCATTCAAAATATTATTTCTGATAACAAAAATGTAAAAAATAATATCGTCGAAAGGCGAACGACGGTGATAAAAACAGAAATATATGTACATACATGACGACGATCCTGCATACGTCCCGTCCAGATGTCCCTTTCGTTGCACTAGGACGAGAAAGCGCGGCTTCAAACTGCGATTCCCAATAGCTCTCCCGGAGGCATACCTGCAAGTTAACCGCCATTTACTACAATCACTATCATATCATATATTCGTACCATACAATAATCGCGTAATGTCTACGCGCTACGTATACGTTTGATACCACAATTATCATACGACTTATGCGCCACTCCTCTCGTGATAATTATTAACGCGCGAGATTTACTTTAATACGACAGCAACGATCACGGAGAGACACACGGAGCGATTCAAACACGATGATACCCCTGCGTAAATTATCGTCACGAACGCCGTAACTGTCCGCGCGGTTCGAGTACTTCGAGTCTCTCCCGAAGAGATGCTTGCAATTCTCGAATTAAGTATTGACGACCGAGCGCCGCCGCCGTCGCGCGCGGCGCGAACTTCACGCGGTACGCTAACTCAACGTAGAAATGTAATTGATCAAATTGAATGTTTCAGCAAATATCAAATGTGGCCGAAACAGCGAATTAGGTATACAATGGCCGGTATCCATAGTCAGATCTTAGATAGAAAGAGAAGAAATAAACGAAGAAATATATGTATAAATACCTGGCAACGATCGCGGCGCAACGTCGCATTTTCGACGATGTCCGGAGCAGATGAGGCACGCCACCGGCACGCGGCACCCCGGCACGCGAAGAGAACTTGATCGCTGATACCGGAATCGATGCAACGGCGATTACATACGCGATATTTTAACACGTTGCGACCCAGCATCCATCAATGCTTTACGAGAGATTCGTGAGAAATTTTCACGCGCGATACCCTATTCACTTGCGACGCGCGACGCGAACGGAGCGATTCGAATGCGATTCCGCGATCGTCGCGACGCGACTCGTAATCGGCCGTAATTTAAGATTTATTATGGAGCTTTTTCATGAATCTCGGAGCAACGATATCGCCGATGACGCAGCGCCATCTCCACGCAGTAGCTGTTTAACAGAGATAATGTTCGAGAAATATTTAAATAAATGTTGGAAATGTGGTCGAAATAGCGAATTAGCGGGAAAAGAGTAAGAGATGCGGGACTGCAGGAGTTAATTACAAGAACGAAAAAACATGCGCGTACTCCTTGGAATGTGATATATTACGATTCACAAAGTAACTGCAGTTACTCCGTGTATATATATATGTAGCGCCAACTTTAATAACTATCTAACGTCTAATATTCAAGTTATTTCGATAAATATAAAAATGATAATTGGCGCGGCTAATTGCGGGACCGAAAAAATATGCACATGCACATATACCTGGCAATAATGATCGTACGAGCGTTGCGATTTCGATGCACAGCAAAGATGACGTCATAGACGTTGACGTCACTTTGCTACCTGCGATGCGCGCGAAACGGATTTCGACAATCGACGGATTTCGACGTCCGGTGTCAGCGATGTGCCGCGCAACACACCGGATTGACGATCCCGCCATCACCGTAACAAAGCGAATGTCCGCGATTACGAGGAATGTCCGATGCTGTACGACATATTCGTAATCAACTTTCGCACGCGATCGCACTTCGAACGATAATTATCTCGAGAAATACAAAGCACTTGGCGATTCTGCACGATCGTCGCGGCTCGCGCTCGTTTCGCGATTGACCACGGTTCACGATTTATTAGAGTGTCATATTACGATTCACGAAGTAACCAGTGTCGCGCCGTTGGCGTTGGCGTTGTAGTGCCAACTTTACAGTAATTAGTAATTATCTAACATCTATAATATTTAAAAATTATTTCACTAAACTATTAAAATGATAATCGGCGTGGGTAATTACAGAATAAAATAAAGCGTTGTATAGTGCGACTTTCACATACGTAAAAGTAATTTTCGAAATATTAAAAAAGATAAATAAATGAAATCTTAGAAATATAACATTCTCAAAATACAAAATTCGAAATATTTGGTAAATGTTACGTGTCAGAGACAACGAGGAAAAGCATAAAAAACATATATTCTTATTTTCATATTTATTTGATTGGTGAATCGAATATTACAATACATTTTACACCAATCTCTCTATTGCGCCACAATTGGATCATATATACATTATAAAATTTGAAATTATGAAAAAATAAATAATCAATGACTATTAAGATCGACACACATGAAATGTTCAAACTGATTATAAAACTAACGCCCAAATTCTAAAACTTGTATAACAAATAGATTAAGATTAGGCGGGTATGTTCTCGCTAGATGTAATGGAAGGAATATATATATCCAAATAATAATGTAATATGTTTTGAACGTAATAAATTGCGGTACAATAAATTTCTCTTCTCTCTTTTATATTCACAAATGTTATCCCGTCATAAACACATACATACATACATTCGTACAGGCATTATACGTATGTTATATATATATTTACACATATCATTCAGCTTTTCTCTTTATTGGCTATTTCCTCTTTCAACGATTTTCTTTTTCGACCCAACATATCGTATACGCAAGGATTTGGTTCGGTTTCTTGATCTGTGTCGGAACTACAATCACTGTCACTAGAGTTATCATACGTTCCGAGACCAGGTAATATGCCGATACATTTGAGTCCATTATATTCGTTACTGACATTTACTTGATTTGGTACAGTCTTATCGTTTTTTTCATTCGACTTGGAACTAGAAAGAGAGGTATCCCCCACAGACGTATCAGACGTATGTAGTTCTTTCTTTTTGCTGGTATCGATGTCATCTTCGGATGGAGATAATTTTCTTTTTATTCCTGTAAGTGCTTCTCCTGCATAAACAAGACATTAGCATAATTTACATATTATTTAGAGTACCTCTAGAACTTTTTCATAGATTTTTATTTTAAAAACTTTACCTTGTTTTTGTTTGTCAGGTCGTTTCAAGATGACGCCTGCGGGCAACTTTAACTGCAAAGTGCGGCTACTGAAAAGAAATAATTAAAGTCGAATAATATTTATCATTATTAAATTATTAAATTATTTAAAAATTCGTCACTAGATTTAAATTTTATTCAATATAAACAGTACCTTCCACAGGCAGTATTTTTACTGCTGACAGGCGGGGTCTTCAATTCTTGTTTTAACTTTTCATTTAATTTCTGTTCTTGAAGAGAAGCAACTGCGGCTTTAAAATCACGCATTTCTTTCTCTTCTTCAAGATTTTTTTTACGTTCTTCTTCCATCTTTTTTCTATCAACCAAGTCCAAAAACTCTACTTCATCGTCATCTAATCCCTTAATCATATTTTCTAAAAAATATATATATATATATATATATATATGTATATCAAGATATTTTTCAGAAAAATCTTAAATTTTAAAAATTAATACATTTTAGAGTATTAAAAATGTATTAAAAATTAGAATTAAAAGTATTCAGACATTTCTGTAATGTCGAGATAACTTTCGATCATTTTAAATCATTAGCAAATACTAAAAACTGCCGTAGACATAAATTAGTAAAGAGCAAAGAGCGATTACTGTAACTCAATAATTTGTGATCTTCAATATTAACCCTCCAAGTAGCAACCAGGGACATTTGTGTCCATTCTAAGAAGCGCTCGTTTCTTTGTTTAAAAATCATTAAAAATAAAATACTTATCAATTTATTGTTGACACAACAGCTATGTAGTTTTTAAATAAAAGGGTTAAAATTTCGGTAATTTTTGGAGATTTTTTCGAGCAGTTTGAAAGAGAAGAAAATTCGAGAAAGACATAAATGACCTGGTTGCCACTCGGAGAGTTAAAATAATAAATCAATGTGCTGTATTAGGGGCCAAATGTATATGTAATGTTCAACTCGTCACAGATTGGTGATTCGAGCAAAATCAATTTCACTTTTTCACTTACTCAGTTTATGAGCTTCTTCATATTCTATGTCCCTTTTATTTTTCTGTTCCTGTAATCTCTCGTACAAGGATCTAGGATCGTAAGGTTCCTCCGGAGCCTCTGTAAATCGTTAGACAAGACAAAATATTTATCGACCACTCCCAAACACTCGGAATCGATGGAATTTACTTTAATATATATATGTTCGCGGTACGATATGTATAACCGTCAATTGTACATTGTATAATATGTAGAAAATACGAAACGTTAAATCTAACCTATAGGCTGATCAGCGCTCCGTACACGGTCCCACTCCTCTTGTCGCCTTTGCCGTACTTCGGCGATTTCGGCTTCCGATATAAAACCCGAGCTCATTTTCGCTGTTTGTAAAATATCGTACTTGCGAAGAACAACCTACAACGCTTGCAAATGTTTTTCAGTCCGCCCAGAGAAACTCAACGAGGACATACGCGATCGCTGCACTTCGTTGACAGAATTATAAACTCGTCGCTTATATATATATATATATAGGTATATATCTCTTATCTGCGTGCGTATGGACAGAAAGTTTCTAAATGTTATTCGTGAGATCTCGGAACTGAGATAAATATCGCTTCATAATAAAAAACAAGGGAACAGGTTCGCCGAGTGAACAGTGAATTGATTTGTTTTCACTCTGTTTTCAGAAACACGGAGCTGACAGAGCAATGAGTATACGGTCAACCATTATGGACGATTTGTGGCAATCTGCGGTCTGCGGGGTAGGCCGTAGACGATGCACGCACAGAGAAGCGTAATCAACCAATCACCATCCAGAGTTTTACAATAGGCGCGTTCAGCGGAACAAACCGCTCAGTAGCAATCGAACATGATTGGCTCTTATTTTTAGACCCAACAAATCAACGTAGCGTGTTGATAAGACGACACTCAACAGTTGTGTCTGCTGAACGTGGCCAATGGTGGTCTATTCGTTCTCGAGAATTCTCAATTGTCATTGGTTGAGGATCAGTTTAATATTTATATCTTACATATATCAATAAATATTAACTTATTTTATAAATTCATATTATATGTTAAATATCTGATATCTTTTTCTCTTCTTTCACTTTTACACTTATAGTTCCCAGACAGCACAATGTCCAAAATCGGGACATAAGACGTCTTTTAGCCATTTTTTTATAAGACATTTCTCTTTTAGACGTCTTATGTCTCTCTTTTATATGTACTGTCTGGGTTATTTCAAATAAAAGATATGTATCTCCTATTAATTTAAAAATCCGAATACGAGACAATAGGCCTTTATGGAAAATTTGGTGAACAAAACGAATAATATTTAGGGAACAAACAACAGAGAATGTTTTATGATTTTTAAGTGTTTTATAAAGTTTAAGAATTATATTCGTGGGTACGCATTTCAGTTTGTTCGCACTCTCGATATTCATACGCATTTCAATTATTTCGAAGCAAGCTCGCTCCCTCGTTCGCGATCGTTCGCGATCGCCACAAGCACAGTGCGAATGTTCAACGCGCGATCATTCTCTTCAATCACTTAATTAATTTATTTATTCCCGCACTTAACGAGAGCTTCAAGCTATTTATTGAAGCGTCTTTCCACGCGATTCACTTTTCCGAAGTAGAAATCGAAACGAAAGCGAGAGAAACTGCGACACGCGAGACAATAAATTCTATTAAAATTCTCGCGTTTCGAGAGACAGCTGCGTCGACCAGACACCACCGAGACAAAACGTATAAGAATACAGCCAGTTAAACCTGTGAAAGTTGACGAAAGATTCGGCATACGTTGATCTCTTATTGTTCGTTGAAAGTTTTCGGTATTTTTGAACCGGCCGCGGCCGCGCGCGTACATACGTCGTGCTGCGTCATGCCGCTAAGCCGTGACGTCATGCGCCGGCCGGCGCGGCGCGGCGGATCGATACGGTGACGGCAGGTGACGGTGCGTAGTAGGCAGTGTATAGGCACCGCGCGCGCAGTCCGTACCAACCCGTACTAGCGGCGCGACCGTTGAACTCGAAAGCTCCGTACCTCGAAGATCGGCGCGTTTTCGACGTTGTTTTTTACGATAAGCGGACTTGTCACTTGTTTCGGTCAACGCTCGGAGTAGTGTTACCTGCGTGAGTGACAGACAATTGTGGCATTCGTGCGTCAGCGGCTCGCCGAAAAGTCAAGTGCATATTTCGCGAGGAAATAGCCGGCCGGTGTATCTGTCGCGCGCGGTGCCGCAGGTGTCTGACTCGAATCTTAATTCTCGTACGCGTAGTTAGTTGTATTCGAGTTTTCGTGTGTGATATACAGTGAAAGAATGTTCGAACGAGATCGTCTCTCCCGTGACGCCCGCGTCAATCCTTTTATTTTTCTCGGGAGACGAAACGGGTGGCGCGCGAAGTTGGCGCCGCGATTCTCCGAAGTCTTTCCCGCTTCCCGCTATAACGTTCGTGCCATTTCGCGTAACATCGTCGATGTGTCGAGCGGATCGTGTCTCTCTTCCCGCGCGATCGTGTACGTCTCTCTCGCTCCGTTGTGATAGTAAAGCCCGCGTCGATTAACTCCGGGAGTGCGTAAAGTGTCGCGCGTTACTTCGGTAATTGAATATTGTGTAAAAAATCTTGTCTGTAAATGACCACGCTTATAAAGTTAAGCGTGTAAAAAATCTCCCTCTCGTGGTACGTGTGCCACCTTGCCGTGGTGAGAGGGCTCCTTGTATCAACGATCCACCGGGGCAGTACCTTCGGCTTTACCGAAGGGAGGGCCCGGTGGGGAGGTACAGGGTCTAAGAGCACACCGTACCCTTTTCCCAGTTCGCTGGGAGTGAAGGGTACAATGGGGTCCGACGATCCCCACGCTTTTCTCACAATCAGTAGAGTGAGCGTGTAATAAATTAATCCTCCTTGGGGTGGCTCGGAATCTGCCTTCGGCGATCCCACGCTTTTCTCAGTAGAGTGAGCGTGTAATAAATAAATTCTCCTCGGAGTGGCTCGGAGTCTGCCTTCGGCGACTTCCACGCTTTTCTCAGTAGAGTGAGCGTATAAATCCTCCTCGGAGTGGCTCGGAGTCTGCCTTCAGCGACTTCTACGCTTTTCTCACTAGAGTGAGCGTATAATTACGTTCACTCTAGTAAATAAATAAATAAATGAATAAATAAATAGAGTGACTCGGAGTCTGCCTTCGGCGACTTCTACGCTTTTCTCAGTAGAGTGAGCGTATAATAAATAAATCCTCCAAGGAGTGGCTGGAGTCTGCCGGTTTGCCTTCGGCGATTCCCACGCTTTTCTCAGTAGTGAGCGTGTAATAAATAAATCCTCCTCAGGGTCTGCCTTCGGCGACCCCCTCTCGTGATGTGCCACCTTGCCGTGGTGAGAGGGCTCCCTGTATCAACGATCCACTGGGGCAGTACCTTCGGCTTTACCGAAGGGAGAGGGCCCGGTGGAAAGGTACAGGGTCTAAGAGCACACCGTACTCTCCTCCCAGTTCGCTGGGAGTGAAGGGTACAATGGGGTCCGGCGCTCCAGCCAGTCTGCCTTAGAGAATAATTTTTTATTCCTTTCAGCAATTACATTATTTCTATTAAGCGAAAAAGGTCAAGAAACATTTCGACTATATTGCAACAACGTCGTAAAATTAATGCAATATAGCCGAAATGGCTTCTTGATTTTTCTTGCTTAATGGATGAACCCTTGCTGCCGAGCACGCTGTATTGCCACGAGTCTCGATGACTTCTACGTGGCATCAGATCTGTAGGATCTGTGTAAACTGCATTCTGACGAATACAAGGCTGACCCGGAGGTGGAGGAGGATTTTGCGGCCGGAACAGCCTGAAAGAAGGTGAGTGTAATTGATTTTTACGTACTATATGTCACTTATGTCTAAATATTTTCTATCTCTTCTGTCTTTACTTAATCGAATCGTTCATTTGAATGTTTCAGAAAATAACGACGCTGAACATCGTATCACTGAGGTGACATCGTATCACCGAGGGAATCCTGCATAGCTGACATCCCGAGATTCCTGGTCAGGCGTATCTCGCTGGACTAACCAGCAAATGAGACCCCTTATAAATCGTGTCGCGGACTAAAGCTTTGTATATTAGATATTATAACATGGACAGGTAGAACTATATGGAATACGGGTAGGTAGGGATTCGGGGTAGGTAGGGACAAGGGGATATAATTCGATAAAAAATATTGTAGACAAAATAAAAGTAATATGTAATACCCTTAATATAATAATAATAAATATAATTATTTATTATTATATTTTTAATATCTAATAACAACTTAAAAGTTATATTAAATAATACTAATTTTTGTATTAAATAATTTTTATATTAAAGTTTATTTAATATATTAAAAATTTGTATTTTATATTAAAAACCAATTTAAATTTTAAGTAATATCAGTTTTTACAGATGATTGTATTCCATCGTATTTTGTTGTAAATATATGATGTAATTATTATGTATATGTTATATATGTATTATGTATAACGGCCTTTAAGAATATTCGATACTAATATGTACCAGACTAAATAAAATTAAAACTCTTTATTTATTATATAGTTCTTACAAACTTTTTGGCATAAATAAACAAACAATCGTTTGTAATATAAAAATTTATTATATTTTCAACAGTTTTTTTTATAAAACAATACAAATATTAACATGAATTGCATGAAATTAGAAACATGATCTGAACAGAATATGATCTGGATATAACCAAATGATGAAATAAACATGAAACATTAAAAAATACTGTGTTGAAACAGTAAGAAAAAATTAAAAGTGATATTTAAAAATGTAAAGCATAAGTAAAACAAAATTACTTTATTAACTACGAATTGCACCTTCAAGGGAGATCTATTTGAATAAACAGTTTTAACAGTTTTTAGCTATATCCAGATTATACAATATCTACTTTTTTATATTACATTTTACATTAACAACCACCTGTTGTCATATCGTTTAATAGATCCCTTCAAAAGTTCTATGAATATATTGTCACCATACTGTCTGCGGGCTCAGCACATAGAGCAAAAGCTTGGTACAGATACAACTAATTGTGAGTTGCAATCCACTGAAATGCGCCAATGCCATGTAATTCTGCTTAATCACTTTGTAAAATATTAACTATTGCCATAGTTTGCATTTTTTTCCAAATAACTTATTTAAAACTTGACTTTTCCTTGTAGAATTTGATCGTAAACTTCTGACGTTAATAACTGATAACCAAGCTTCGCGTCTAAGTAATATAGTTTGTCTTGAACCTTGTACGGATTGTATCCTTCTTCCTGGAGATCTTTCTTTTTCAATTTGAATGTTCCTGCAAACAGAATATTTAGCATTTATTCTATCTGACCTAATTTAATATATTAACATATTTTCTTCATGTATTTCGAAAGTTAGTGCAAACAAAATCAGACATACTTCGTGATTTTGCTTTTCTTCAATTCCTTAATATTTAACTTATTTTATAAGAATATATGATGCTTATTTTTAATACCTATGCTCATATTTAATACTGATTTTATAAGCATGTCTTATCAAACAAGATCGTAATCTCGTTGATTAAACTTCGCACAGTTTATAGACTTTAACAGTCTCAAGATATTTATACATAAACAAATACCTGTGAGATCAATTTTTGTCAGAATCCTAACAAATTGCGGCCTGGCATAAGGAGGTAATTGTTCTTTGATGTCGACTGTTAATTTATTTAAATCCAATGTCCCGTCTGGATCATAAATTGCTGCCATTCCTGCTCTGCCTTCAGCACTTTGAATCTGTCGATAATCATTCTCATCTTAATGTTATTAAATCATGCTTATACATAATATTGCAATTTTTATTCAATTTATCGAAAATTATTATATCAATATGTCAGTTTATCATTATAAATATATACAATTTATATTTCTTACATAAAATTATTCAAAAAAGGATAGTGAAAGTTATTATTACCTCCACGCCGTATACTATACAATCTCGATAACTGATGAGATTACTGACTATGCCTTCAATCTCAGAAGTCGACACATTTTCTCCTTTCCATCTAAACGTATCTCCCGTTCTGTCCTTAAAATATAAGTATCCCAATTCGTCAGCAACAAGAATGTCCCCTAAATAATTATAATCAAATTCACAAATATGTCTAAGTTCTGATAAATACAATTTTGTGTTATAATAGATACAATTGAGCCCATAAAGAAATTTACGAATTACTTTCTTCCTTTGTTAATAAATGAATATCTAAGTTAATGGAAATATATATGTCCAAATTCGTTTTTATTTAATGAATAATAAATATCAAATTTTACCTGATAGAAAGGCAGAGTCGCCTTTTGTGAAAATGTCGTAAATTACTTTCTTCTCTGAAGCTTTTTTATCAACATATCCTAAAAATGCTCTCGTTGGGTTGTTTGGTGAGATCTTTCCGATAAATGCACCAGGTTCATCTATTAAATGAAAGTCAGAACGATTAAGTTATGACGTACGTAGAACACCAGAAAAAAATAATGCAAGCATTAATATTAATCAATAAACTTCTTACTTAAGTCATAAAAAAATTATTACTCTTATATTCTAATAAAATTCACTTCGTGCGCTTTCGTAATCTCATTTATTAAAATTTTTATACAGTATTATGGGTTTTAGCACGAACAGCAAAAATGTCAATTATATAAATTTATGTGGACATAAATCGTCAAAATCCCAGATACATATTATATTAATCAATTAGTTAATATTATTCTATCAACTTACTTGGTTCACAGACTTGGCATAGTCCTTTAGAATTGCGTATAGGTTCCCCTTCTTCATTGACTTTAATCAGAGAAACGGGATATACCGATGGGATAATTCTTGAAAAGAAACCTATTGCTCCCATTTTATTGTCAATGTTCACTGAAAGATATACATTTTTTAACGCTCCTATGTTAGTTCTATCATACTTTTGAAAACTATTTCAATATAAATAGTAATATTCGGAACATTGGCTATTGTAATAAAGAATGTATATAAAGTAAAATATAAAACCAAATATTTTACAATACTTACTGACATTACAATTGCCTTCAGTTGCACCGTAAAATTCGACCACTTGTGAAATATTAAAGCGTTTTATAAATTCGTCCCATATCTGCGGCCTTAATCCGTTGCCGAAAATCATTCTAATACTATGTTCATGATCCTCCTTTTTAGGTGGTACTGCCAAAATGTACCGACACATTTCACCAATGTATTGGCCAACCTGATATTTTCCAAAATTTTATATAAATCTAACGCTCACGCAATCTCAGTTTCATTAGTAAATAACAAAAATCAAAGCACGATACAATCCATTTCATAAAATAGAAGCACGAGAAATACTAATTTTATATTATGCGTTACGCTATACGGAACAAATTAATATAAATTATTATAACATCTAAAATTATTCAATCAATTTAACAAATAGAAAATTATACTCACGGTGCATTTGTATTTATTACAATCAGCAAAGTACGCGCTGGCGCTAAATTTCTTCCTAATAACTGTTGTATGACCATATACCAAAGCTAGCCCTACAGCCATTACTCCTCCAGCCGTATGGTATAGTGGCAATGGTGTATATATTCTATCAGAATTACGCAAGACTCCCATAAACTCAACTGAACTTGTGATAAAGGTATATCTGTAAAAGATACATATCATTTGTTTTATTTTATTTCTGGAAAACTGTCGCTATATTTTTTAAATTTGGAAGATTCCAAAAATTGTGGATAGAAATTTTCCAAGCTTGCGTGACCTTTGAAAAAAATCTTTTAGAAATCTTTTCGTTTTCTTTTCGAAGCGTTTTCTTGAACGCGTTTGAGATATTACCTCAAGAGGCTTACATTGAATTGTATTGTGACACAAATTGATATTGATTGGAATTAAATTCTTGTTATGCAATGAAAATGTGAATCTTATATTCCAATTGTTTTCCTATTTTTTATATACAATCACCACAAAACTCTTTTTGAAACGCGTTAGAAACTCTCTTTTGAGAAAAATAGCCAGAACTTGTGTGTACCTATTTACCTCGAATTAGTTATAACAGCTGCTTTGGGAAGACCTGTTGTTCCGCTGGTATAAATGTACAAAAGCTTATCATGAAAACCACTTTTTTCTTGTACTGCCGGTGGTGTAGCGGGTGTGTCCACCAACATGGCAGTCAGATCTTTTTCTTTTAATCCGACGGACATTGCATTTGGATGATTTCCAAATCTGTACAACGTTAATTTAGCATCCAACGATGAGACGATATCTGTCAACGCTGAAATTCATAGTTTATTAGAATTAACGGTTATTGAAATATTCGAAAAGATGTTTAAAATTAACAATTATTAATTCTACAACATTTGAACGTAATTTCTGTGTTTTTTATATAATTCTAATTTAAAAACCAATAATAAATATCAGATAAATTAGTGTTCTTACCGTCAAAAAACTCGGTGCCATATATAAGCGCTTGGCACTTTGCAATATTGATACAGTGCACAAGACTGCTCTTACGCAAATTGGTGTTAATCAAAGCCGTTATCACACCAAGTTTGGTCAAACCTAGCCAAATTGCAACAAATTCCGGCCGATTCTCCAACAGTAAAGCAATCGTGTCTCCTTTCTTGTAACCATGTGTTTTAAATATCGTCGCGATTTTGTTACTAAAATCCTCTATCTGTGAAAAAATAATACAGTTACGTAGTATACGTACACGGAAAAAAAATAAAGTTGCTTCAATTAAACGTCGACGTCACGGGCTGCCATAAGTATAAATAATTAATTCAATTGAATATTATTGGACCAAATATTTAAATTATTAAAATAATTAACTAATGTTTTTTGTTCATTAATATTGATGGTGTTGCATCAATAAATTTTATCTCATCAATAACACTGATTTTAACACTGACGCTGTTGATACAAAAAATGATGCTGTTGACACGTCATTTTTTTCCGCGTATAAATTATATGTAAAAAAGACTGCATATATACATAACGTAAATAACTAAAAAATCAATTATTAAAATCGACATTGTGAATCGTAAAATATACTATATGAGAAATACTGATAAAATGATTTGGAAAATTTATATAATTTGATTTCATCACATTTTTTTTCTTAAAAATATAATATTGCATTTATATGTAATTAAAATAATCAATAAATTGATCGAGTAAATTACTATCGCAAGCGTAATAAAAATCTCAGAGTAAAAAGCGCGGTAAAGAATAAATTCAAGTTCTTAAACCTGCCAATTTCAGGATTATATGAGGCCTCGTTAATTTTGCAATAAATTATTTATATGTTATAAATATAGAAAATATCAGTTAAATTTAAAATCTATTTTTATTGAATAAAACATGGCTTATAGATAAAAATAATATCCTCCTTTTGTAAAAATAAATTTTTACCTGTTGAAAAGTCCATTCTTGATCTTCGAATATCAAACAGATTTTATTAGGATGACGATTGACATATTGTCTAAATATATCGGCGACATTTCTGTTTTTCTTTTCATGAGAATGTACTGACCATAGTATTCTAGCATATCCTAGAAGTCCTCTGAAATGAAATAAAAGATGCTCAAGGAAAACAACTTCCATAACTAATATATTCTTTATGATCAAAAAAATATTTTATCCCATTATGCTTAAGGCTCTTAACGTTCGTATAATAATGTTTGAAATGAAAAAGCAATATCCACTTTAAATAATTACTTTATAAAAATTTTTATTCAGATTATATCGACAATAGAATATAAATTTAAAACATTTATAATGACTATTATTTTATGTGATATATTGTTCTATTTTATTCTATAATTCTCGATTGATATTTCTCGATAATAAATCTCTCAAACACGTGTAGTCATAATTATTTAGTACGGGCGATTACACGAATGACCAACCAGAAAATTCCGTTATATCTTCTCGAGGTCAAGAAAAGAGAATGACGTTTACTTAGCTGTAGTGCGGAAGTTTAAACTAGCAAGTTATAAAATATAATGGAGAATAATCTGTTCCTCTTTTTATATTATTTATCTTCTTATATTTTATACTTTTCGAGCATATATGTTCAAAATCACTTTTAGCTTCCACACTTAAATCTTTTAATATTAGTCACATATGCTGTAACGCATTCACATGCATATCTCGTAATAAATACATCTGATAACATTTTTTCCTTATTAAAATGATATGAATCGACAATATTAGTTCGTTCGTAATAAACCTTCATTTCTCGTGTTGAGGGTTGCGAAAGGCATTGAAATTTGATGGCTATACGGGTTTTGATCATGACCTAGATCTAGATCTCAAACACGGCGGTAACCATGACCATGACCACGGTCAAATGTATGATCCCAGTCATGGCCATAGTCACGGTAATAGACTGCAACCATAGATGAAAATATCGTCGAAAGACCTAAATCCCTGGGGCATACGCGCGGCAAACACTTCCCTGTTGATATCTTCACTCGCATCTTCACGACATACGCACGTATGGAGCGAGACGAAAGCAAAGTACACATTAGAATATAAATTGTTTATTTCTATAATTTTTTTAGTCCTTTTTTTCATAACGTTCGAACTTTGTTCTCATTGAACAAATGAACGTTCAATGCAAAGATTAAAAATCTGTGGAGAAACTTTATCGACATAGCTGTAAATAAATCAAACATAATTATTTAGCATATGTTATACATGATAAATAAAAAGAAGAAAACATTGTAATTTTTTTTTGTTATAAATTCTTATGAATTCTGCTATATAAAATAAACATCTTGGTAAAATGAGAGTGTCTCGGTATTTCTATAAAAATACTGACGATACAAGTCATATTACTATAGATGAAGGAGAAGTAGAATGCAAACAAATAACATTTGCTTAGCGGAAGTATTTTAAAAAGAAACTATAAGTAAACTTCTTATTTCCTCCTTATGTACATCCTGATGTATTTCTGTGTATCTAAGAATATTTCACGATTCCATGAACATTATATGATAATGATAAAGATATAAGATATAAGATGCAAGTGTACACACGAACTCTTGTTATTTTATATACATCACAGCGATTAAACTTGTGCCACGTAAATAACTTTATTTAAGACTTATTTGAGAGGAAAATTGTGTATTGACACGATTGTGATTAACAAAAGCTATGCCGTATGATTAGATTTTTCTTGCTTCAATTTTTGAACTGTCTTCTTTTTATAAAAATCCTAAAAAAAAGGTAAAATTAAAAAAAATATTGCATCGTTAAAACTCCGAAAATGACGAATTAAAATAAACTTTTTGCTCTTTCTTATTTCGACCAACGTCCTCGTTTTTCGATTTACTCTGCCAGTTCCTTAATGTTTTGCTTTTCAACATGCTTTATACATTAAGTTTCCGGTGAAAGTTGAAGAGCATCTTTCGACACCAATATTTTTTCGCGCATGTCTTTTACTCGCGTCTGGAACACGATATCTGAAAACTGAATAAAAATCCACGACGCATAAAATAAAATTACTTCTAATTACTTCTATTCGTAGTTGCGTGATAGATAAATTATAGACATTCGCGTCTCAAACCTTCCCAACTCATTGTTCGTAGATAAGTATATATATTTTTCTCTGTTGCACACTTTGTATGTAAGTTTCTATATTAACACGATGCAAACATTTCTCGTATGAATTAAACATTTTTTATCATATCTTGAATGTTTATCAATCTATGAGCAAAACGAGGAAAAATATATTATTAGGACTTATTTGTCGAATTAAATTAATAAATGAATCAATCCGAAAAAGAACGGTTAAAGAATAAAAAAGAGATAAACTTTTTATGTTATCTTCTTTGTTGCATGCTCACGAAATTTGCATATGTTGATTCTCTGCCTTTGTGTTCAAATAAACTGTATATAATAGCATGTACATACATTCGATGAAATTGCGTAAATCGATGATCCGCAATTGTTAATATTCATCACCTTATTTCCCAATTTAATAGTAGAAATTTTTAAATAAAATTAGCTTCCTGTTCAATCATCTTTGTAAGAAAGAATATAAAAACTAAAACAGATGCAGTTTAAATGGAACTAAAATTAAAACAGGTGCAGTTTAAATGGATTTAATTAATAAATGGATAAATTCGTGAAGCTTTTAGATGCAAATTGTGGAATAATCTGGTCTGTATGCAGAGAGATGCTATAAAAGTCAATCTGATAAATGCATAGCATAAGCATATCGTATTGTATATCGATATCTCATGTGACCTTAAGGGGACTCCGAATAGATTAGAGATTGGTGTAAGTAGTTACGCCAATGTTCTGTTTCTGTATGTCACTAAAGTGATGTGGCGCGAGAAGAAACTTCATGAAGGTTTTTTTTATCTTTCCTTACTTTTCCCGCATATCTCCAGTGGCGTGGCCTTCGATAATTTGAGCATCCAACGTCTGAATCACGACGATTCGTTGCGTGCATGATTATTGTTACGCAGTTATGAAGATTATAAAGACACAATATTTTTATACGATTTACAGTTTGTAAATAAACAAATCTTTTTCTCACGGAACATCATATTGCTCTTTCATTTATTTTTCACAGAAATACCGCGTGTTTTGTTCAACGAATGAAGAAAATGAGGAAAGTATTATCGTTCGGGACAATTAAGTCGATGAGACAATTAATAATGTTAATCACTGAATGGAATTTTATTTTTCAATGAGATGACGTTAATTTCTTATATAACGACGAATCGATCAGCAGTAAATGGATATAAAATATAGGATACAAAAATCTTCTGCGAGAGACTTACTTCAGGTCACGAGGGGCTGTCCTAAGGGCAACATAGCACCATCTCAGGCGACCGCCGGCGACAAAGTAGGCGACGGAGATGACAATAAGCAACTGGAAGAGATAAATCGGGCCCATGTAGATCACTACTGCGGCCACTGCTCCAAACGCGGCTGCCATCAGCAACATAATGAAAGTCAGGCGTCGTAGGAACTGGCCGATCGCTCGCCAACGACTTCTACTCGCGTCGAGATCTCCCTCCGATCTCGGTGCCGCGTTCGCGTTCGCGCTCGCGTTGGCACGTGCAGCCTGCTGAGCGTCCTGGTGCGTACCTGACGGCGCGTTCGCTGCCGCTACGCGTCCCACTCCGGACGTTGCCCTCGACGCGTCACATCTGTTGGCGTTGTGCTCGTGCAGCGGTGTCGGCGCCGATGCCAACGCCGGGACCGACGGCGACGTCGACGCCGACACCGAGGATACCTCTGCGAAACGGGCCTCGCCGCGCTCGATATCCTGTAACGTGAATCGTTGCAAGCGCGATTAACAAACGAATTTTTTTTCTACGAATGTGTCCTACGAGACGTATTTGAAACGGAACGGGAATGACGGGATTGCCCTTCGACCTTTGAAGTTGCGAGTCATCACGACGCGATAAGAATTAAGCGATTATTTTGTTCTCGTAGAATAAAAGGCTGCGATGATATATAGTGTAATCGTAATTTTATTAAAGCAACGCGTACAATCAAATCAGTGAAACAAATTAATCATATATCGACAGACACTATAATGATCGTTCAATCAAGTATTAAATTAGACTGACTGGAAAATTTTTTTGCCTCTTTAAATATTTGTGACGTTAACTTTTGTATAAAACCAGGTTCTATGCTCCGTATATCTTGCAAGACCGACATCGAAAGATTAAGACTTCGAAAAGACTCCTTTTCCTTTTTGCTGCAATTAAACATTCTCAGAATTCGCAATTATAACTTCGTGCGCCGGGTATTTTTATACAAAGATTTTCTAGTCGTTAATCGACTAGAGCACAGTGTAAGGTTTCTAGCTTAGCTGACTACTTTCTAGCAATTTAGTTTCTCCTATCAACTGTATTTTCTATAGCTAAGTATATATGACCCAGTTAGAGTGGTCCGACTTTTGCAAGATATCGCACTAGCTGTTAGTTCCGCCTAGAAAAATGCCAAATACGTACATTGCAATCCAATATAGATAAGTAATTATAATCTTTTATATATATTAATCTTTTATATATATTTTTTTAGGCCGTTATTTAGAAACTAATAATAAAAAATGTCGTACAAATTAAAAAAAAATATAAACGTAAAAACTAACAATTAATACATAAAAATCTAATATCTTCCCGTATTTCTTTTTCTTTGCAAAATTTCAGTCGAGTGTCCATCTATATCTGGTATATAAATTCTCAACTAGAATCCTATCAAAATATGGGAATAATCTAATAATCATATTAATTTATATTTTGATTTGCACTTTTTCAAGTGTCAAACTTTTTTTAAATTATATATTGAAAAAAAAATACCAGCCTCACGGTCAAAACAGGGTATGTGGCGCCATCTAACGTCGCCACATAAAAACAAGGATCGCAAATTCTGATTAGCGCGTTTCTTGCTGCCGATAAGATCGCGCGCTCTACTCCCATTAGTCCCATATGTTAACTTCCGGTTCAGAGCATTTCCGGATTGGAGGCAACGTGTGCTCGATCACTCCATGCGTGAAACTACTTACTACAAAAATAGGACTATATCTCCATGCGGCGTGTGTCTTAAACGGGGCCAACACGCATTTCTGCAGGATCCTTTTAAATCGCGTGTTTACCGCGCGTGAAAACACGTCACGCTCGAATCGCCATCGGGAATGCTACCCCCTTCGCGGCATGACTTCGCGGCTGAGTCGCTCGACGATTGACATCCCTCTATCCGCACGACGCACGAACGTGTTGAAAGATAAAACTCGAAAGCTTTATGTAATTCGCCCGGAGACGGTTCGCGGCAGATTTCACCCAGCGGACAGACTTCGGCACACTCTCTGTTCTGTACTATAAATATAATCAATAATACGATAATATCGTGTGGTGCTATCTCGTGGTGAAAAGCGGTAATTTTTGAACAATATTATTAATAACAATTCTGATCATTGATTCGAGTTCATATAGTGTATAAATTGCATTTTTCTTTTTACAAACATGTATATCCTCTTAAAAAAAATCATTTTAGTACTCTGAGAAAACCGCAATTTTATACTTCGTTTAATTTCGGAGAAGCGGATCGATTAAAATATAGGCACAGATAATTAAATATTAATTCAATTATATTTAATGCAACAAATACAAAAAAGTATCACAAATATTTCAATCCAATTTTCACTTGTGTATTACCCCGAATTATTAAGAATATCAAAATAAATTCATCATGGCTCGTCATCTCTGCTCCTCCTTCATCGCGGTGATATTTTCGGTCTTTCTGGATTTCGTTTTATTATCCATACGTATTATCGCTTTGTTGAGAAAACGATAAAATATCATATAGAAGGTAACACGCACGGGAAATATACTTATTTCTCTCTCAACGCGAAACTTTCCGACTGTTTCGCGGAACAGTTAACGCATATCCAGGGTCACGATCTGATTGCATAAACCTCGCACCATTACGTTCGATTTCAATCATGATTCGGCGTTTAGTAAAATTATATCTAACAATATAAGCCATAGAAATCAGAAATTTATTTACCTTAGACTTTAAAGACCATAATAATAAAATACACGCAATTATGGTAACGAAAAAACAGTTACACGATATCTAATGAAAAAATTGGCAATTTACTATTAATCTTTGTTCCTTGCAAAATTTGTATTGCGCAGTGTGTAGAAATTTTAATTTTTCATTATCTGGCAGTAATTTATTAAACTTTAAATTTTATTAACATTTTGAACCAAAAAAAGCCATTAAATTCTTGAAAGTAGCCTCGTTTTCATTTACATAAAATATATAAAATGCATGAAATAAAATGTCGAAATGTCGAGAGAGAAAGGCATTTCCAAAAAAAAACTTTTAAATCACAAAAAAAACATTGCATTTCTCTCATGCAAATCGTCGTATACGAATATAAATATATATTTAAAAAACGGCATACTTTTAAAGCAAGATTATAAATTGTAAGAAATTTCAAGCGAATCCTACGAATATAAAAAGTGAAGGTTTATTTTAGAGTATTAAGATGTCCTCGATTCATCAGCGGTTATTTTTGTTTGAATGCCGAATCAAGTACTAAAGAGATCTACGCAGATCCATGTATAATAGAAATCGCATGCTAAAAAATTGTTACGTAAGCCAAAAGTACGTCGAAAGTTTAAAATACATTAACCTTAGCTAGTCCACGCGCCGCTTATTTTCGAGTTTTTAATTCGCCATACTCCGGTCAGTGAAACTTCTCGACTTTATCGCATCGTTATTTTCATACTAATTAATATTTTTAAGCTTGTAATGTAAGAATTGCAAATACAGAGTCTGAACAAGATGTTTATCGTAATATCATCAACTCAAGAAAATGTTAAAAAAAACGCTCGAAAAACATTTAGCAGTCCACTGGGCCGGAATGTAGCGAGCAAGAGTTAAATTGTAAAATTGCGGTAGGTCAATAAACTGGTTTCTACATCAAGATTCAACAAATAAAAACCCGTTTATCAGGTATCAATTATATGTATACTATATATGTATACTTAGTAGTAAGAAGACTTAGAGCAAAAACTATAATTTAAATATTTTGCAAAAAAAATTTTTGCATAAAAAATGTTCAATATTTCAAAGATACAGTCAAATTCTGTAAATGTTATTTCTATATGTATCTAAATAATTTTAAAAAATATCTTGTAGATATATAAATATAATTAAATAATTATTCTTTAGACTTAGGCTTTATTTGTTAATAACTATTAATTATTGGATGATTGTGTTAATTTCATAAAAGAAATAGTAGCGATCATATTTTAATGAACTTTTACATTTAAAAGGGAGAAATGTATTTATATTTTTAATATAATTATATACATACATTATAGATACATTAAGCAATATTTAAATTGCTTATACAATTATTGTCTCGCTGTCTTATCTGTATTTATTTGTATGGAAATACTTACACAATCTTTGTCGGCCATGTGTCCAACGTTTATTCCATTGTTGTGATTAACTGATATCGTCGATATAGTATCCGCCATTGTAATATAATGTTAAAAAACACAAAGAAGAATATGATAAATAAATATTTAAATTATTTAATTTATTCAATTAATTTAATAAATGTCACACAAAGATCGAAATAACAGGAACTAAAATTGACAGTGAAAACATCTCTTGATATTTTTGATATATATTATTAATGAAATTTGAACAACTCGCTGTCGCAAAATTTACGTTTTACAACGCGCACATTGCACATACACACCGGGTAATTCTCGCGAGACACCGCACACCGCACCGCGAATTCTTCGACGATTTGGTAAAAAGTAATTAAGAGAGAGTATTTTGCAAAGGAAATAAGCTTTTTTGCAGCGAACGGAACAAGTATATACTTATGCACATCCACTGACCGATTCGATTCCTGTTAGTATACGGACTAAAATGAAATAGCAACGGCAAGTCGGTTACACCGCTCATGAAAGCGCCCTCCCTCCTTCATTTCACGTGCGCGTGTACCGGTTCTTGAAACCATCCACTCGCCTATCCGTCGTGTCTTTCGCTTTATTTCGACGAGGAGAGGGAAAGGAGAGATTGCAACTACGCGTGACTGATTGCACCGACTAGAATAAGTGCAAGAAGAAGCGTCAATGGTACACGACCTCGTTTCATAACTTTTGTTTCTTCACCTTTCGCGAGGCATTCACAAAATTTCCGTGACATTATTATATTTGTAAATCCCTATACTACAATATTTCACACATTCCTACATTATACTTATAATTTTTTGCTTATAAAAGTATGAAAAACTTGTTTATCAAGGGTGTTGTGACAGACCACAATGTGGGGCTTTGTTGACGTCAAAGAAACTACAAATAAGTATAAATAATTTTTTCTTGTCAGAATAAAAAAATTTGGCATGCGGTATATCTTAACAATCGTAATCTAGTATGCCTGCGGTGAGAGATTAAAAGCCTCAATGACTCATTTTATTTGTCACACTTTTAATTCGAATAATGTGTATCCCTTACATGTATACAAATTTATATGACATGAAAATTTTGGCGAGTATAAGGTACTATTACATTACATTCGGAATTTGTGGATATGAATGAGGAGCTCTAAATATATTGATGTTGCGAATATAAAACACACACATAGATGCTTTAATATTAGCTTTCTAATACGCATGATAATCCATACTCTGACGTAAAGTCATACATTCGACCTCATCAATTTTCAAAGTATTCGTCTTCACGTTAATGTTTTCCTCGAGTTGAATCTGCGTTTTGAGTAAGAAACGTAGCGACGCCTCTGCCTGCAACATATATCTCGTAATAATAAAAGATTACTGTTTGCGCAAAGTTTATCAAATTAGTGTTGCGAATGTTGGAATTGTACAGTTAAAATTCTCTACAGCAAGACACGAAACGGATGTCACAAACCTCGCAGAGCATTCGTTGGAGGTTTGCCGCGACGTTCCGCAATTCGTGTATTTCCTTCACGAGATTGGCTTCGACCAAGTCCTGGGTGAGTTCGATTCCTGGACGTTGACATCGATGACCTAGCCTTGTATGAGCCAGAGCCATGTAACCTTCTTTATCAGCTATTGACTTTTTTATGTGCGTGATATTGCTTGTCATGACGGTTACCTGTTTTATTATCTACAAAAAAAATTGTAATAAAATTATAAGACAAGTAATAGCAAAACTTTTGAGTTAGGGTAATAAAAAACATGTTATTTATTTTCCTCGACTGTTCGAACTTCTTCCATCAAAAATTAATCAGAAATATTCTTCTCTCAAAAGATTTTGTTACAGACTTTGAATTAAAGCAGAAATCCGCAAACTGCTTTGCAAAATATCTTAATAATTTGCTATTAAATATTAGTAATAGATTTATCTGTGAGAGTTTTGTGGAAAAATTAGTTTTCTTTTTTTTTCACACACCTCCGAATGCTGAAGTTCCAATTTGGTTTTTACTTCTCTGGTCTGTTCGATGCGCTGTTTGAAAGCTTTGTTTGTGACATCCTTCTGTCTAGCCAAATCATCGATTGTTTGCTTAATTATCGTATCGATGTAACAGCGCAATTGCTTTGCCTTATTCACTTCTTTATTTGCATCGATAACATTGCTATTCGTTTGTAGTTCCCATTCATTTAACGCTACTACCCTGCGTTTAACAGTCCCTTTGTATGTGACTTCAATATTCTTGAATATTTCATGCAATTAAGATTATATGCTATATTATAGATATATATAATTGAGAGGCACTTGCTAAGTTAATCTTGCATAAAACTCTTACTTTTTTATAGATATATTTTTTCCTATACCATGATTATTATATCAAACAACGACATACAAATAAAGCTTAATTTATTGCAGTGCACATAAAGCAAAAAAAAAAGTTTAATTTATCTGACATCATAACACATAATATAGGCGCGGCCTAAAGATTAAGTGTTTTAAATTGTATTCCGATGATAATGTATGTAAATCATATGCAATGGCAATACTTAAAAAATACTCCCTAACAATATTACGCACGATTGGTCGAGGCGTGAAGTATCGTGGTGGTCACTCAGATTGAAATCGGTCTCCTTAAAAGTCACGTTACGACGATCGATACGTAAATTGCTCTCCTTATTTACGAGATCCTGATCGATGTGATACAGCGTGGCTTTCAATTTACGAATTTGCTCGCGAGTCTCCTTCAAGACTCGGCCCAACAGACTCTCCGCACCTTGTATCACCTCGCGCTCCTTCAACAGGCTCCTCTCGACGTCGTCGTGAACCAAGTCGATACCCAGTCTACGTTCCCTGTCATTTTCAGAAAATTAATTTTATAGAAAAAAGCGGACTTTGCTCGACAAATTACTCAAAGTCCAGCAAAGAAATCGTAATATTTAATCACCTGGCAACGAGACATTTTTCGCAAATCGCGAGAGCATTTCTTTTCACGGACTTCAGCACGTCCGTAATTCGTTCTCTGTATACGGACAGCGCATCGATTTCCAGGACACCGTCCTTCCTTATTCGCAGCAATTCCCCCTTACGAAATTCGATGTCATTAAGCTTTTCTAGCAATCGATGATCCGTCTCCTCCTTATTAGCTTTTACGATTTCCTTGGCTGATTCGCACGCAAGTGTCGCCTCGTCTAAGAGCCGATCCGATAATTCCCTTTGCGCCTCGGAACATCGATATCTGAATTCGTCGAATTTACAGTCATATATCGAATAAAAAAAAAAAGAAAAAAAAACAAGGTCGGACTCTGACGTGTGCACGCGATTTTCTGATAAAAACTTATTTGCCTTATCTATAATTTATTATGCATTTCCGCAATATATTTCCAACTCAAATGGACGCAACTTGGCGAGTTTTTTGTACGGGAGAACCTGGCAAATCTTAGCTGGATTTTTCGTAATGTCGCGTAATGTCGCACGCATGACTTACTGGTATGTCTGGTATACCTGAACTGATTGTCGAGATGCCACTCGTCCAGCGTAAACCTGGTGGGAAGAAACGGCACGTGATTTACGTCCGTTTCGGTCTTCGCCATACCGCAACGCGCGATTTTGCTCGGAGCGAAAAAAAAAACGGTCCGCAAATTAAATGAAAAATATTTCGATGAAAAATAATTCACGAAGACCGCACCTTTCCAACACTGTTTGCTCGTTCCTAGGGAAACGATTCGTCTTGCTATCGAATTCCACTCGACAGCCGACAGGATGATAGCGAATGTAACGGTATAATTTATCGTCGAGAATGTATAATTTATACTTTTAACGTTATTGTCAAAAGCATTATAAAACAACGAGTAATTTCTTGTTATTTTATTTTAATTAAATTTCATACAGCAAAGTGAGATAAAATTCGAATCTTGATATGTAAAGAAAGGATCGGAGGATATATATTTCACTTTTTTATTCATGATAACGTTCTCTTTTATTTTACGTGAAATTATTACAAAAAAGGTTTTCGCTAAAGATTTATTCACGAGCGTTCCCCGGCCAGTAAGCAAGAAACGTCAAGAAACATTTCAACTACATTGCATTAATGTTAAAACGTTGCTGTAATGTAATGTTACTTGGTGTTTCTTTTGTTTATTGGATTCTTATAGTAATAAATAAATGATTTAGTTTCCTCTTTACCCAAAACCGATAACATATTCTGATATTATCAATGTTCCGGCTAAATGAGGGCGCTCTCACATTTGTATTCATATGTAGTCGTCTTCTTATTTATATACTTGCCGACCTTGTGATTGTGATACATTTACTTGTGTCCTAACAAAATATTATGAGGTTAGGTTACTGCATATATTCAATAAAAATTATGAAAAAAATGGAACGGAATGTTTCCCAAGATACATAAAACATGTGAGTTTTAAAAAGATTTCTATCGGGGGAGTACGCATATTTTTATCGCACATTTTTTTCATTCTTTCATCAAGAATATTCGTTTGATGGTAAAACGTCAGTTAACTTTTTTCAAAAAAGTATGAAACAATTCGCTTTTTAAATTAAAAAGTGAAACTGAATATTGATTATTTCGATTATTATAAGTATAGCTTTGCAATTAAATTCTTTCATCTTAAACTTCATTATAAATAGAAGTTAAATTTATAACACTTTGCTTGCTAATAAAAAAATGTTTATATTATTCAAACTTCTTAACATCAGGGATACGAAAATTTACAGATCGATTTCTGCATGTATCTCCTCGTTCCATGGATACCATGCCTCTTGACTTGACCAAGCTCAAAAGAAGGCCATCAGAAGTTTCGGAACGACCCAAGAAAAAGATAGACAGATTCGATGGATTGTCGGAAGAGGAAGTGCAAAAATTATATACGTTGGAGGATTATCTGGAGATGAATCTGGATATAGTGTTTGTCGGAATCAATCCGAGTTTAACGGCGGCGCACCGTGGTAGGTATTATGCAGGTCCCGGTAATCACTTCTACAAGCTTCTACACGAGTCTGGCCTAACGCCAAGACTTGTCAGCTTCGAAGAGGATTACAAACTCTTGCAATACAGTATCGGCTTGACAAATATCGTAGCACGTCCCACTAGATCTGCCGTAGAACTGAAGCGTACAGAACTCAAGGAAGGTGCCAAAGTGGTGGAAGAGAAATTAAGATTATACAAACCCAGAATTGCGGTGTTCAACGGTAAATGCATCTACGAAGTATTCGCTAACATCACATTTGCTACTAAATCCAAACTTCATTTTGGATTACAACCGGAGCGCATTGGCGACACCGCAATCTGGGTGACGCCGTCGAGCAGCGCACGATGTGCAAATTTTCCCAGAATGGTGGACAAGCTGCATTTTCACACGGCATTAAACAAGTACCTGCATTTTTTGAAAGGCGAAATTACCATCGTCAACGTGAAGGAATTCTGCTTTGAGGGAAGCAAGCAAGTTATACCCAGCACTTCGAAAATGTGGCGGCGCAAAAACATCTCTACTTTTCTGCATGGAGGTAGAGTCGTTAACAAGAACACGCTTGGTCTGGATGCATCGGAGGAAGATATCGCTCCAATTCATACAGCAGAATTTCTAGTAGAAAAATTTAATCACGAAAAAGATGATGAAGATGAGAATACGCTTCTCAATAAAGAAATGTGCAGTCAAGAAATTGAGAGTCGAGTATCGTTCAACGAAACTGTAGAAAAAACTGAGAAAAATGCGAAAAAAACGGAAAAGTTTGTAGATTCTGATGTTAGCGATGAAATGATTGTTAATAGGCCAGAAACTGTAGAAATCTCTGATATTAATAGAAAAGAAACAAGAAGTCGCACTATTGTAATTAACAGTACCTTAAACCACGAAAATAATGCAGTCAATATGGCAAATAATGAAAAACGTATATCTTCAAGAATTACTCGCAAAAGCCTAGAAATCCATAAGTTAAGAAATTGCAACAGAAATGACACAGATTTTATAAGCTTGATCAAGCAAAAATTATCTCAGAAAAATAGCAACGATGAGGATATTGCTACCACCACGAGATCAAAATCTAATTTTAAAAGAAATAAAACGAATATTAACGATAATGATAAGCATTAATATGTGATTTAGAGTCTCAAAGATTTATATTTTAATAGCATGTACGTATATCTTATTTTTTTATATAACTCGAAAGTTTTGTTACCAATATTTATTATGTATAGAAGTACAAAATGTAACAAGTTAAATTCAGAAATCTCACGATGAACCATTTGTTAATTTTTTTTATTTTTGTCTATTACTTTCTACATAATATTTGCATAACAATTGAATATACAACGAATGTTAAATTGATTAAAAAATGATAATTGTTTTATAAAGAATGCGTTTTATTTTTCTCATATTTCCAAGATTCGTTACATTAATTCATTCAATGAGCAAAAAAATGTTGTGAATCATTACATTCAAGAATTAAACAAGTTTATAAATCTACAATTTTCTCGGTTCTAACATAATGCAAAACATGTTCGTCCAAGTATCAAAACTTTTTTATGTATGTATGAATCATTCTTCCTACTTTCTCATTACTCCTTAGAATAAACTTATTTTAAACATTATATTTACACTTAAAAGTAATTACTTCAGTCACATATAAATAATCAATGAGATACAGGTTGAACACTTGCACGTGTACGGCCATTCATACACAGCCTCTCATATTCCATAATTTTACCGACCAAATCCACCGTCAGAGACAGGCGTTACTTTCTGTTGTATTATTTTACCATAACCACCTCGTCCGCTATCAAAGTCTGATCGATATTCATCTCTCACCTAGAAAATAAAATGATATCACATAACATCATACCTTGTGCCTAAATTAATAAGATATTAATTAAGATATTAAAGATAATTACTTGTCCTCCAGTCTTGCCACGACCGTACTGTCTACCTTCGATAAAGCCAGCGTCCCAGTCAGTCCTGATTATTCTATCGTCTAAACGAGTACCATTTATGTATCTCATGCAATTCTCAGCGTCGGCTCTTAGATAATATTCAACGAAGCAGAAGCCGCACGGCGTTTTCTTATATTTATCAAGACCCATAATGATACGCCTGATGTCGCCACATTTGGAAAACAATTCGTATATCTGTTCTTCGGTGGTATAAAAAGATAGGTTGCCCACGTACAAAGTAGTAGAATTCCTTAAAAGTCTGTCCTGCTCGGCTCTCGTGCCCTACATGCGGATAAAAAGGAACGGTTATTCACAAAGTTAAAAACTGCATATATCAAAAAAACATACAATTGCATGTAACTACACTGATTCCAATCCTTTCAAGTGTTGACTATGACAATACAATAATTACAATAATTAGAATTTAAAATTCCAATCTGCGCAAAAATGTAATAAAAGAATCAAATGTAATAAAAAATAAGATTGAAATTATTCACTAGATAGTTTAAGGTTAACTGTAAAAAAAAAGAACCTTAAAATGTTGATCACGGTAGGAGCTTAATTCAACTGACGGCGAAGTATTTGTACTTAGTTTGACCGACATTTTCCAATACTAATTAGTTTAATTTCGCACTAGTAGGAGTCAATATCTGTCGCAATATTAACGCATCTGTAGAAAGAGCTGAAAAAAGCGAATCCAGCGAGAACAAGAGAACGATCCCCGAAACCGAATTTACCGAATTGAAATGAAACTCAAGGGCATAAAGATACCAAATAACGATACCAATAAAAGAAAAATTAATTACCAGACTTGATCCCCCCCCCCGCCGTGAACGCAACAAGGGACTTTTGCAACATCTTCTCCGATGAGGAACGCGCCGAAATCCCAGTGACCAATCGACGTTTAGCTTTTGGAAAATGTGATATAACGGCGATAGACGATTGGTTCTTGGCAGCCATTTTGACTACTGTCTACATTCGAGAAACAGGAAGAAGCTTGCTTCTCTTCAGTCTCCCGTCTCCCCGGTGTGAGCGGTGTCTCCCTGTCTCCCCACTCCACTTCTCTCCATTGTTGGATTTCGTCGCGTGCGTGTTCGGCAAGGTGAGTGCAATTTATATTTAACATATCGAACGATCGTGCGCGAAACGGCGATTAAAAATCGCGTAGTGTTCCGCAGACATTTGCGCGTTAACGATTTGTCATTAAATACCTTGTATTAAAAGCTTTATAATCCCAAAGAGTCGTTCAGCATATGTCCATGAATTCTTAACCTAAAAACAGGGTGTTCGCGTGTCTTCCGCCATTTACGCGATTTTCTTCCTTCAACTGAATATTAAAATAATAATTTTTATTAATTATTCGAACTCGTATATCGCAGGCTTTCGGTGTATACCTCAGGAAGTATCGCACATACGAGCATCATGCAGCTGCAAATTCGTGGACAGGAAACGACTATCGTCGAATGTGAAGACAATGCGAAGATACAAAATATAAAGGTATTATTTTTTTTTTTAATAATATTGTTTTAGCTTAGCATATATCAAACTTCATATCTGAATTTGTCTTGACATCCAAGGATGTAGCATTAAAATGATAAACTAGCATTTGTTTACTTTATAATGCTAGAAGGAGCATTAATGCAAAAATAATGTGTAAATTTATGTGAAAGAGAAAGTTGTTTTTAACTTTCACTTTTAACAAGTTTACTACAATATGGATTTTTATTTTATAATAATCTTTTAGAGAAAATTATCTAATAAAGAATATTAAAAAGAAAAAACATTTAGAATGTACTACAACGATTGGTTTGTTTATAGGAAAAAATTGCATGTCTGCAAGGTATTGAAAACGAATTCAGCCTTTATTGCAACGGAAGTTTACTAGCGGATGAAACTTGCGTAAATGAACTTCCATCGAATCTACTCGAGTTGACTGTACCCTTACTGGGAGGTAAGTTAACATGTAGAAAATAAAATACACAAATTTAGCATAGCATATTAAAAGATATTTTAAATACTTTATATGTAATCAATCAAAACTGCCGATCGTATTTGTTATATATTTGAGAAAAATCCTTTAATTCTCAAATAATATTATATTTATGAAGGCATGAAGCGCAAGAAGCTGCAGATTGGTTATGAAATAACTGTTTTTCTTATTTTTTTTTCTTTAGGAAAGGTTCATGGTTCTTTGGCGCGCGCTGGCAAAGTAAAGGCTCAGACACCTAAGGTAAAGAGATGCGCTGCATTCTTCATTATTTAATTGAATTTATATCCTCTGGGTTTATTGTTATTTATAAATAAGAAAATTTATATAAATTATATTAAATATGTCTCTGTTTTAAACCAAATAAGTTTTGAAACTTTAGTTTCATAAATTAAATGTAAAATGTGATGCAGGTTTTTATTAGCATTAATCTATGTTACTAGGTTGAAAAGCAAGAAAAGAGCAAAAAGAAGACTGGCCGTGCTAAACGACGTATTCAATACAATCGTAGGTTTGTCAACGTCGTCCAAACCTTCGGTCGCCGACGTGGACCTAATGCCAACACAAATACATAAAGAAAAGCGTTAATATAATGTATTATTTGTTACAATAAATTCGGATAAAATGCCATAACTGAAACATATCGAATGTGTATTTTGTAATTAGAATTAAAGATTATGTATGTTAGGCTATATTATTTAATCAACAGTCATAGGATGCGGTCTGAATTTGGCATAATTTGGAAAAAAGAAACAAAGCTAAACCTTCTTGATATGTAGGATTGTAGGCACAACCGAACGTTTGAGTTTCAGAACACATAAAAATACAAGAGTTGCAATCTTTTATTTTAAAACACGACGGTATGAATGATGTTGTACACAAAATCCTGGAATTCACTATTGGGAACGTATTTGGTAAAGATATAACTTGCAGAGAACCTGTTCATCGTTGCGACGAGTATCAGCCGGGTTCTTTGGTAGAGCTGGGTAGAACCGGTATTAAAGTATGAAAAAAAGATATAACTAATAACCTTAGCCATCTTTCGATTTTGATGTAAATTATGACCGTACAGAGAATTCAAATTTCTTTTATTCAGATATATTCGATAGAGAGAATTACTTTGAGAAATAGCGTTTTTAGAAATATCAACCAATTGTAAAACAATATTTTGCGTAAGTGCAAACTTCGAAATGTACAATTGAAATTTACATAATTGGGAGAAAAGTCAATTTTTATAAAACTTACATAAATTGAAAGAAAATCTCTTTCTTTTGTTTGCGTAGACAATTTTTGCAGATGGCAGTGCAAATTTCTGCCTCGTCACATTCATAATGCAAAATTAAATGCACATTTTTTTATGTAATTGTACGTCTGATACTTTTTTAAAGATTTTCTATCTTGAGGAGCATATGCATATTCTTATGACAATATTATAAGGCTGATATTTCTGTAAGTCTATAAAAATAAAATAAGTGCAAAATAAAAAGAATCCGACAAAAATCTCCAATTAAAAAAAGAAACGTATGCAATAGAAAAAGATTTTATCGTATATTGTCAAAATTTTGAATTAAAACTAGGACATATATGAAACGCAGCTCTAGGTATTGAGTTGTCTTAGCTTTTATTCTCGAGGTTATAGGTTATGGTTAGTTTGCGGGTTACGTCTTCTGCTAACAGATTAGTTGACAATTTTTTAAAAGTTTATGAGTTTTTGTATAATTCATTAATGCACGACGAGCCGTAATATAACAGACATAATTTATGTACTGAATTTTTACATAATTTATATACCATAATTTATATATATCAAGTTTTCACGAGAAACTCAAGCAATGGTAATTATATGTGATTACATAAATTTGTATGTTTGTAAGCCTATATGTGAAATGATTGTTGACTAATACTAAACATATTTGTTTATCTGTCAAGTTTTTCAAGAAAATCTTAATGCCGTGCGGGCTATGTGCGGTACCCGCGGTGAAACCAGCAAATCCGTCAGAAGACGGAATGTCGTACAGTAACGATCCGGGAGTCAAGAAACTAATTCGCCCATCCGAACTACCTATTTATAACTTTGAAGACGATTACGCTAAACAGATCCCATGGTAAAGCGCAAGTAATTCCAATTATAACTATTATGTCGCAGACAAGAGATTTAACTCACAATTAAGAAATCTTGTGATAAACTGTTAGAGAAGCAGACAGTGTAATTGAGTATTTCTTACCAAAAGCACATATATGGGAATTGACATTTCTATCACTTATTTTATATAATGTTTATTGTTAATTTTACAGTAAGGAATGCTCACCCTCAGTCCTGGAGCAGAACATATCTAAAATTCGCAAGTCGATTCAAGCAGTTGCATCAGAATATCAACATTACACTGGCGTCGTTTCGGATACCATCGACATTGGTTTTGAACACAGCAGATGTGAGTGTTAGCTAAGCATACATTTAAACGTGCTTTATAGAATATTATATTGTCGTACGATAGTAATTTATTAGCTTTTTTTTGCAGCTCTTTTAGATTATCTTCGCGAGGAAAGTAACGTTATGCCACGAATGGGCGCTATTGCTATTGGTGGAATAGCTGGGTTAGTGCTTGGACTTAGAGGACGCAAATTCAAGCGAATAGTATATTCTAGCGCGGGTGCTTTTTCTATAGCAGCTATCTGTTATCCGAAGAAGGCAGAAGAGGGATTCGACATGGCTAAACATTACGTGAACGTCGGCTACAATTTCATTTATGGCGGTAAGAAACAATTAAATTATTTTTAGCAAATGGTTTTTGTATAAATAATAAATGTACGTTGAAACTAGCTTTTAAAAAAGTGAAGACGGGACACGATTGTCAATGATACATGGATATACATATCGATGGTTTATTCTAAATAATTTCAGTCAAACCGGGTGACAATCGACAGCTGCAAATCACAATACCGGAAATGCCGAAAATGCCAACATCTTTTTCGGAATTTGCAGATTTAACGATTGTCACAGGTTCAGCAGTGGCTACCGCTGTTGGTAGCTTCGCACAGAATACATACGCATCTTTAAGCGGTAACAAGGAGGTAGGATGCAACGAAGAATATTCTCTATTGCATTGTCCCTCCCTTATACCTGCATTGCTTAATGCAATTTCCATTTATTTTTGAAAATGGTTTAGGAAAAGATGTGCTATCAGAATCTCTTGCTTTTAAGTGTTGATTATCCAAATTAATTTGTTAAAAAATCAAATAGGAAACAAATACATGCTACAAAAATAATTTATATGTTGCGACTGTATTGCTGATACATTACGAAATATTATCACGAGTACCTTCCCTTAAAAAATTGTTATGCATTTAGTTTATGCAAACATCGATGGAGATAAAACAAAACATGTAACATTTCGTAACACTGAAGAAATCTCTGAACCGATAATTGAAACACCATCCGCGCCTTTGGCAGATAAAAATACAGAAGTACGCTCGCGAAAAAGTTGGTTTGAATGAAATCAAATTTAGGTGCCTATGCTCGTTTTTTTCTATCATATTTCTTGCTGACAACTTTTGTCTTGCTTGCTTGTGTAATAATCTTACTTTATTCTGAACGTCAATTTTCAATGTTTATATATGGATATTATATTTATCTTTTGCCATTTATATGTTTCAGGAAAATCAATCGACAGCTAAATTAGACACTAAGCAAGATTAGGCGTTTGGCGACAATAATAGCGCAATGTAGTAAAAATGTACAAAAGTTCTATTAATAACATTTTGGAGAAAGAATCGTGTATTATTTGAATAATAAATCGTAAGTACATCACAAAAAAAATATATGAAACAATTCCTAGAATTTCTTTTTGGATATTTTAATATACATAAAAGTTTAAATTTACAAAAATTGATAAAGTATCAGGAAAACATAATCAGCTAGGAGGTTTTATTATTTAAAATTCCAAGAATTCTCCAAATTTCTAAGAATTGCGGTTCCGGGAATTCGGAATTTTGAATCGCAAAAATGAAAAATCTTGAAAATCGACAAAGTATCAGAACATGATCAAAAAGGAGGTTGCATCATTTGAAATTCCAAAAATTTCTTAAAACGCAATTCGGAACATTCGTAATAAATTCTATAAAATTTAAATTTAAATTCAGGATTACTAATTTAAATTTTGAGAATCTCATGAAAAGGGGAAGGAACAAAGGATTTGGATTGAAATATATATAATTAGGAACGAGGTAAAATAAATCATAACTTCAACTTATTTCAATTTCAAAAGTAAACTTGATTGTTTTTTTATTTTTTATTTACATATTATACATTATGAACACAAGATTAAATGTATGTACTACATATGTATATTACAATACGTATTTCAAACTGATTTATTCATCTACAGTCTACATTATTGGTTGTTAAAATACGAATCTCTCCAAGTAGAAATTGAAAATCGAGACGTGTGTGCTTTCAGCGCGACATTGCTTTTCGGCGTGCGGGGCGCAGCCGCGTCGCGTCTCGTTTTATCGACTAGTTATTCCCGGCTCGCCGCTCAACTGTACGGGATTTCGATTCTCACCCTGGCACAATAAGACCAAAACGGCACTCGAAACCTGCGCACTTGCAGCCTCGGCATGAGGATAGTCAATCTAATGTGCGCCCTTTAGGAAACACAAACCGCTGCGTAGATCATGAAAGGGGCGCGCGCGCACAATTTTACCCCCCTACTATCTTGACCTGTTCCTCGCACGGGTCAACACGCGAACACACGCGAACTACCGTTGCAGCGTTGGTGAGGTGCGATTATATCGTAAATTGCTCTTTCTCTTTCTCTCCATTCTCCCTCTCTTTCTCTCTCCCTCTCTCTCTCTCTCTCTCTCTCTCTGTCTCTCTTTGTGTCGTTATCCGGGATGTGAAAGTCGATGATTAGTGCGAGCCCGAAGCGTCCGCTCCTCTACCATCAAGTGTCGAGAGATATGAATTTGGAGTACGTTCGCTCAGATTCGTTCGGGAGGCTCCTCGATCGGTCTTGGATGCAAATATGATGATCGTTCATCGTTATTTTCCAACGAGGGTGCTCCGTGTTGTGTGACGCACAGTGAAAGGGTTGCCATCGCCGTCGCGACGCACGCCCGCGTACATCCCCGACAGGCGGATGCTGCAAACTCGATGTACTCTCGTTGATCGTCGTCGTTCTCCGAGCAAAAAAATCGAAAATTTTTTTAAGAAATATCACATGAATTTACGGTGTTTATATATATACGAATATGACGAGGGATGATGACGCGTCGATAAATCTCGTGCTAGGCAGTACGTGAATTTCGCGCGATTTAAGAACAGCTTGGCGGATCGAGGTGTTACAATTCAGGTAGGTTTTCCAGCTAAATATAAAAAAAGCAGTATCGATCCCGGATATTTCTTTTAATACGATATATTATTATTAGATTTAAGAAAATATTTCTGTCAATAATATTTTCATTTTTTAATAACTACAATTTATAATGAGGCATATCGATATTATTATTAGTAGCGAAACGGTGCGAGAATTCGTGAGCGATTTGCCTTCGTTATTCAATCTCTTCGCGTTTCTATTTGGCATCGAGATTGACGTGTTGGGTGACAATATCCTTACCGATATCCTCTTCGCAATCACCCTCCCATCGCCGAGTATCCGGTGATAGGGAAGAGGGTGCGGGGGGAGGGTGTTGTGGGCTGTGAAATAAGCCGTAGCGATAGATGTTGTCTCATGTGCCAATCTCTCGGATGATACTGTTTTATATCTCAAGAATTCTATCTGTCCTTTGATATTCTCGTTGGGAAAAAAAAATCCTACTGGAAATTGGAGGTATCCATGTGTGAAAAAACGGTCCGTCAGGTCTGCCGCGGACAAACATTTTATATCGTAATTAGATAATTGGTCGCTGGGATCGATGTCGTGGAAACTTTGCTCACGCGAGAAAAATTGCGCAAGAATATATTAAGATATCTCGCCGAGGTCTTTCTGCAATATATATATCGTGTGTTCGACAAACACGGTATCGCGCTAAATTTCATATATCATTAATCTGAAAAAAATCTAACGCTATATAGATCTAACGTAAAATAAAAAACTTGAGAGTTAATTCTAAAATCTTCGATTCTTTTCGAAGCTGGATTTTTTACTGATCTTCAAGCGTGATCGAATAAAATTTAATTACTTGTAAAACTCTTTCCGTCATAAAACTTAATTCAATCTTATATTACATCGCGATTATACGATCTTTAATTATTCAGATTTATTCTATTCGTTCTATTTATCGCAACGTTCTTAACGTGTTAACGTTGTACAAAAAAAAATTGTTTTGTTTTTCACGTAGAGTGGATATGGTAACTATGAACTCCGAAAAATCGGCTTGCCGCCGAAAACCAATAGAGAAAAGTAGCAGCAGTAGCAGCAGCAAGAAGGCGCCCGAGCATGTTGAAGATGTGGATAAAGGAAATGAGGACGATCGTGCGAACGATTCCCCGGATTTGTCTCCCAATACCCCCACGTACAACGTCACTGCCTCTTGCGCCGAAGACACCCCTAATTACCTTGTCTACAAAAAGGTATTATCGCGAATAAAAACGACGGGTTTAATATTAG
Source organism: Temnothorax ravouxi (assembly GCA_030770255.1). Lineage (NCBI taxonomy): Eukaryota > Metazoa > Arthropoda > Insecta > Hymenoptera > Formicidae > Temnothorax > Temnothorax ravouxi. The sequence continues at coordinate 160,288 of JASTWP010000021.1, forward strand.
ATTTATACCCTGTTCGACTTCAGTGTAATAATTTAAATTAATTTCAACTTCATGTTTTACTTTTAATTTATTTTTCAAAACGACATTGCTTTCGTTATTTTACATAAAATAATATTACTATATTACTTTTTAGATGGAGTCGATTGTGGAAAAGATGTTGGACGAATTCACCGGTGTGCCCGTAAAAACAGTTAAGACCTTCATGACGAAGACGCCGTCTGTTTTTACAGGTAAAGGCGGAGATACTTGTGTTTTAACGTCACAAGCACGATCTTTTCTTGTCAATTTAAAGTTAAACTTAAAAAGAAATGTACGGAAAATGGAATTTTCTTATGCAAGCCTCTCTGAGGTCATAAATTAGGCCGAGTATTATTAGCGACCTTAAACGAAGATTTAACGGATAAAATAATTATATATAATTTATATATAATATTCCAGGTGCAGATCTTATAGCGTGGATGATGAAGAGCATGGATATCGATGATCAAGGTAGAAGATCTGTTTTCTTAATTTATGTTAATTCTCAGATCATATCCGTGATTAATATGAATCTGAAACGCGTAATATATTGGTATGTTAATTCAGAGGCTCTTCACGTGGCTCATCTTATGGCATCTCATGGTTATTTTTTTCCTATCGACGACCACTGCCTTACCGTAAAGAACGACAACACATTCTACAGGTTTCAAACACCGTATTTTTGGCCATCGAATTGTTGGGAACCTGAGAACACTGATTACGGTAAATATTAGTAATATAATCGGATAATATTAATAAAAATATTAATATTATCATTAGTGTAATATAATTTGTCACTTGCATCGTAGATGCAAATGATTTAATTAACAATATATTTAATAATTATAAAAATTATTCTTGTTTGCCAATCTCTCTCTCTCTCTCTCTCTCTCTTGCTAAAAAGTAATTGATCAGAAAGAAATGTAGTATTACTTATTATAAATTTTAGCGATTTATATCAAACTTTGTATATACGTGTCATATTTTCGTAACTATATCATGATATATATACCCGTTGGTGCGTTACTACGTTAAATGTTACAGCTGTCTATTTATGCAAAAGGACGATGCAGAATAAAACGCGATTGGAATTGGCGGATTACGAGGCGGAGAATCTGGCTCGATTGCAAAAGATGTTTTCGCGAAAATGGGAATTTATTTTTATGCAGGCAGAAGCGCAAAGTAAAGTTGACAAGAAAAGAGATAAATTAGAAAGAAAAGTCTTGGATAGCCAAGAAAGAGCCTTCTGGGATGTACATCGGCCAATGGTAAATTCTTATTACGTTAGAATAATAGATAAAAATAAAGGACATTTACATGTATGTTTTCTCATTGATAAAATATTGGGACAAGAATTTTTGTATTATAAATAGGGAAAAGTGAGAGGAAGATTTTTATCAGAGAAATATCGGTTGTCAATTAAATTACATTTCAGCCCGGATGCGTAAACACGACGGAGCTGGATATTAAGAAAGCTTGTCGTAGTAATAAATCTGTCGTACAACCAAGTAAGCATTTGCAACTGGGCGTCGCTGGTGGCAAAATATCGCCGTCTGCAGAAACGAGTGCGACCACATCGATAGAATTTTTGCAGAAGGAGATCGAAACTCTGAAAGACAGACTGCACAAGCCCGTCATCAAGGTCTCGAAAGTAGCCGAAGCGTATGTCAATAGAGTTATCTGTTTTAGCCATATAAACCGAGGGATATTATATATTTGATGGGAACATTAATTATTGTATTAACATTTGTTAAAGTCAATCGAGATTTAATTTGGTTAAATATTTCCATGTATAAAATAGCGAAAGTAAAATGTGTGTCCATTCCAGATTTTGTTCCATGTTGTTCAATGATATATAATATTACAATTTATTTAAGCTTCGCTAAATGTGTATATTATATGCGTTTATAGGCTAATCGATATTTGTGATATTTTTAGTTTGATTGGGTACTTTGAACAATACATGGAGTACGATCCCTTTTTCACCCTACCCGAGCTCACAAATCCATGGATATCCGACAGCCCGGAAATGTGGGAGCAGGAGAAATTAGCGTAAGTATCATTGTTATAATAAAGAGAACAAATTTTTCGCATTAGTTGTGGTAAATTTCATCCAGACGTTATGTGTTACCTATAAGTTTTTCCACGGATATTTATATTTACGGATATGTAGGAAAGAAATACCTATGAGAAGAGTAAAGAGGTGGGCGTTCAGTCTTCAAGAACTCTTACAAGATCCCGTTGGTAGAGAACAATTTATACGCTTTTTAGATAAGGAATTTAGCGGCGAAAATCTCAAGTACGTATAACAACTCTCGCGTAAGTTTTTCTTTTTCTTCAGCTATAAACTTTACTATTTTATACTCGTATTTACACTTTTATATATATATACTATCTATCTACACACGTAATACGATGTTGAATTTACATCAGGGAGACGAGATCATTTATGATATGTGCAGATTTTGGGAAACCGTTCAGGAATTGAAAACTTTACCGCAGAAAGACGTCCAGATGAAAGTCGAAGAGATATGGCGTGAATTTTTGGACACGGATGCCAGTTGTCCCATCAATGTCGATTCTCGGTCTTACGAGGTTACCAAAAAAAGTCTCGAAAACCCAGACCGATGGTGCTTCGACGTTGCTGCGGTATAAATTTAAGTTATTAATTATTTGATTAGATATATCATATATAGAATGGAGGAATAAAACAATAAAACCAATTAAAAAATAAAAATTTAGAAAAGTTATTAAACTTTATTTTTTTTATTAAACATAAGAATATAATTACTTGAAACAGATCGTTCAAAAGGAGTATTAAACAAGATTAACGATCCACTTCTTATAAATTGATTTATATATTATTATACAAAGTCAAATATATGATGTCTAAACAATATATTTTATATTTTAACTTTCTCTATATTGTTATTTTCCAGGCGCATGTATATCATCTAATGAAAAGTGACAGCTACTCGAGATATTTACGCTCGGAAATGTACAAGGACTTTCTCAATGGATCCAAAAAAAAGGTAATTCCTCTTCGTGAGATCGTTGCGATAATTTGAAATGTGTCATTATTATTTAAATCATATGATTAACAAGAGCTACTGTGTTCTTAACATTTCAGACTTCCGTAAAAGGCATTCGCTCTATCGTTTCCTTCACAGGACGAAGAGACACAGCAACTTCGTAACCTGCCACTTCCTAGCACTTATAATAATCTTACATCTCTACTTGCTACTCCGCTTTTTCTTTTGTTTCCGTCAAAAACTGCACAAAACTGACAAGAGAAATTTGAATTTTAAGAGATATTTTTTCTATTTGACTTTTTCTTACATTACCGACACATCTATAAGTAATTGAATATTTTATATCGGTTATTATATACAACTAAGATTGCTTAAAATCTTATCGAGGAATCGTATGCTTTTCAAATCTATTATAATATATAAAAGATCGATTACAAATCAATTATTGCATTCGTCCAATATTTCGTATCTATTATTTATGACATTTATCTAATTATCATAAATTTTTAATTGTAACTTTTTCATCATTTTTATTTAAAGTATAATTATCTAAATATTTAATATCGAAAATCTAAAAATTTGGAAAAAGATAACGCGCTATCAAACTTTTGCTAACAAAAATTAATTTAAAAAATTTTTAAAATTTAGCCGCAAAAATATATTAGAGATCTTATTTTCATTATACATATATCTACCGAGGTATACACTCATTTTGTTAGGATTTAATACTGCGGCATATTTTTTGGATAATCTAATAAGGTAGAAATAAATGCGTGTAAATAACGCGTTTTCTTAATCCGCGAAATGCATTAGATATATCAAATTAATTGTAATAGCGGAATTGAACTGATGAGGAATTAGGGGAATATTAGAATAATACAAACTGTATGACATAAATTAATTGTACAAGCGATACAGTCGAGAATTATGTATCTTCAACAAATGAAAGCAAGAGAGTTGAGCAAAAGACACGCACAGATATGTACAGAAATATATTTTGCATATAGTAAATAATCTCAACATTGCCCAAATTTTAAAGATTACAAAAAATGTCATTCAACATATCCTTCTTTTTCGTTATATTATTCGCATACACAAAATTTGTGTCAGACAACTCGTAGAATTAAGTTAAAAACCTAAAGCTACAATAAAATCGGATAAAAAAAGGTATTTATTATTTACTTAATTCAAAATATTTATTTATCTTCTATTTCCCTGTGTATTACGGCACCGACATCTTCTATATTCTTTATGAAAATAATAAAAAGAATCTTCTGAATTTCCTTATCTTTTCAGTTTAGATAAAAAACATTAATAGAAAAAGAGAAAGAGAGAGAGAGAGAGAGAGAGAGAGAGAGAGAGAGAAGACAAAGAGAAACGTTGAGTCAAAGACATAAGGAATATTCAGAACTGTTAAACTTATTTCTAATGGTTACGTTTATGGTCCTCATGATCTAACTACTTAATTATTACGTATTTCCGACTATTCAACATTTAGCATAATCGAATATTTATTGCCGTTATATGATTTAATAACTAAATGTCTCTGACTGAATGTGATTCGAACTACTAAAAACTTTCCTGATTACTTTGGCACAAAGTCGTCTAACACGGAACTCCTGTAATACGTACATGTATGTTCATATATCTACGTCATCTTCTAACGTTTTAAGTATTTTTATTAGATAACATAAGTTTATAGATATTTCTCAATAATACTATTTTGTTACTGGCAGTAAAAATTATTTTTAACAATTAAACTTATGTTAATAGGCTACAGAATCAAGCAGCTTGATAATAGCTTGATGTGTGCACGTTCCAGAAAAGCTCGTAAAAACAGGAAGATAAATGCTGTAAAAATATTAATATCGTATTGATGGAAAAATATTTTCTACAAACAATTCATTTTTCAGGATAGTATAAAATTTATTACTAATATACATAATATATATCTATTCTTAAACAACAATTTATCGATTGACATTTCGGTAAAGTACAAAATTGTTCTGTCCTTAATGACAGCTATTCAGTTTATACAAGCCTTCGTTTTCGTTACATGACGATTTATGTAGAATGTTATGTAGCAATAATGGCACGAATCGTGAAAAATACTAAATACCTGCTGCGCAGATATAACTATAATATATGCACGGTCGTGCTGGATTTGTGGATACAAAGCTCGATATATTTCAGATCTAATATTAAATAAATTTTACGAGCTTTCCCAGATTTCCTTTCTAGGGCACAAATATTGTAAGAAACATAAGTGTCAAATTCGCCTAGAAATATACAACAACGACTCAAGTGTTCGTTGTTTCGTGTTTAAAAGTGTCTAAGAATGTTAAAATTGTCTATGAATCCCCAACAATTTAATTGTCGCGATTGTAATACGTAAAGTCTTTTGCAGAACGCTCATTTAAATCGATTCGTTGATTGTCTGCGCGAATCCTATATCGCTTCTATATCCTTTTTATTATTTCTGTTAATGAGCGGCACCACCGCCCAGAGCGCGGTGCCCAAAATCAGGATGATTCCGAAGGCCAAGAAGATCGGCTTGTACGACAGCACGTTCTCGTAGATGACCCCGCAAACGGGCGGTCCGACGAGCTGCAACACGCCGTTAACGAACAACGAGATCCCATAGGACGAGCTGAGCTTCTCCGGTCCCAGCATATCCGCGAGGATGACCGTCGTGATGCCGATGTACATGCCTGATGACAAGCCGAAGAGAGCGCAGAAGAACGATAGCATGGTGTAGCTGGTCGCCATCGGTAACAGAGCCAGGGCGATTCCGCTGGTACCGAGTCCGCCCACGAAGTAATAATACTTGGGCATAAAATCAATGTCAGATAAGGACGCGCCGCTGATCCTGCCGACCAGATCCAACGCCGAAACTATGGACAGCAGGAGGGCCGACGAGTTTTTGTCGAAGCCCTCAGCGATCGCGTAGGACGGCAGGAGAATCATAAAGTTCGTGTTGCTGATGGCCGACGTCGAGTTGGAGATGAGAATCACCAGGTAAATGGGATCCCTCAGCACGCTCAGGTCGAAGAAGGGCATCTTCTCGAGCTTGCTATCGCATTTCTTCGGTGTCTTTGCCGAGCTCCGTCTCGGTTCCTCGACGCACACCCTGCTATCTTCCTTTCGGTTTTCCTCGACTTTCGAGGAGTCCAATTGCGACCTACCATTCTTTTCGGCAACAGCACTGTCTCGCTGCGATAAATTCTGCGTATCGCCATTCGGACGATCGCCATCTTCCTCAGTGCCGTCAGAGTTATTCAGAGTATTCTCTTGCGGAATTTCTTCCTGTATATGCGAATCCTCGTCCTTAACAGCGTTGTACCGTAATCCTACGATCGTATCATTCTCCTTGTAATCCAATTTTCTTTTAGGCCCACCGGATGCCTTCTCCGTGGTTGACTCTAGCACCACGTTGTGCAAAAGATTCGAGAATTTGCGTTTTGGTTCGTCATTGAATTTTGCGTCCTCTCCCATTTTTTCAATCGATTCCCATTTCTCGCCGACAGGCTCTTCGAGGGTCGGCGCGTTGTGTAAAAGATCCGAAAACTTGCGTATTGGTTCGTCGTCGAATTTTGCGTCCTCTCTTATTTTTTCAGTTGTCTCCCATTTTCCACCGATAGGCTCGTCGAGAGTCAGCGCTTCGTTATCGACTCCCTCGTCCAGGGGCACAATTTTCATGTGCTGCTCGACCGGATGATATAGGAGGGCGCAGACCAGCGTGTTCAGCGTGATCGCGCCCATGATGAGGACAGCTCCTCTGAAACGTGACAATGAAACCTGATTTAAGTAAGGTATGCATCCAGCTTTGTTTTTAAGGGGCGAGAAATAAATGGTTTTCAGATAAAACTTCAACTTGGACCTGGGCTTGTTGTATTTCCGTTACTATTGTTATTTGTTTTTAGACTAAATTTTATCGAAGTTTTATATTTATTTGTTCGACGATATTAACTAGGAAGGTATTGTAATTGCGATTTTTCGAACAAATTAGTAATTAAAAAACTGTTTTATATCGTTGACATAAAACGGTATTAATCAAAGGCTATCGTAAGTGCGATTTTTCAAAAGAATTAATAATTAAAACGTTTTATATCGTTGACGTAAATATATCTACAGTATACAGTATGGATTGATTTTCTCTCTACTGAACGCATAGGAAACTGGAGGAATTAGAATTTCCGAATTGACGAGGCTTCATTGTTCGACGTCTGCGGGACCTTTCTTGGGACGAAGATTTCGACGAGTAAGTTTGCGAAAAGTTTTGTGCCGTGTGACTTCCCAAGCCGCTTCGGAGTGCGCTTCTACTTTCCGATCCCTCGAAAGCAGTTGGGACTACTGTATAAAGTCTTTTGCGGAAGGGCTCTCGGTAGAATAGATATCTTGTTCTCGAAACAGGAGCCGAAAGGAACATCTGAATAATTCACATTCAGTTTTTCTAATAATTGCTCCTCCATGTTCTCTTAAGTAGACATTATCAGAGAAAAAAGAAGTGTCAAATCAACACTGATATGCTGGTATATGCATGTATGTGCAAGAATATATAATCTTGAAATGAGATTATATTGCACTAAGCGAAGAAAACTTACTTGAAAATAAAGTCATTTATATAGTTAAACGAAGTTTTATATAGTTCAATCAAGAAAAAAATATTGAAATAAAAAATTGAAATTCTTATAAGAGAAAGATTAAGATTCTTGCGTATATACAGGTATATACAAGTATATCAGTGTTAATTTAATATTTCTTTTTTTTTCTGTGTATATATGACTTTTTTAGTAAATTACCTATATCCAAAGCAGTCCAAGAGATATTGCAGTAACGGTGGTAGCACTATAGTGCCGATCGCGCTACCAGAAATGCATAGACCGTTCGCTACCCCTCGTAATCTCTCGAAGTATTGCGTAACGATGTAAACCGTCGGTGGAAATGACAATCCAGCGCCGATCCCGACCATAAGACCATAGCTACGTATAAAAAAAAACTATTATTTATAAATATTAAAAGTATAAAAATTTTTTAGAAATGCCAGAAAATATTAATTTTTTATTCTTTATACATGCAAGAATTATAACGTCAAAATGTCATCAAGAAAGTCATTTTGACGTAAAATGACGACAAATAACGTCAGCTTGCTACCTGGAATGTTTCGTGTAGCATTTTAATGTATATTACGTGTACACTAAATATTTCACAGAACAGATTTTAATTCAGTTCGAAAAAGTAATATACGTAAATCAAAGACTTGAATAATATACGTAAATCAAGGAGACCTTTCGTCTTAAATGCTTCAACAACCGGCTTTATTACACAACATTTCGGCGCCGTTTCGTCATAGTAGTTATTAAAATCAAAGTTGTTAACAACTGTGTTTGCCTATTCACTTGCGACGCTTCTCGAACGTCAATCGATAAAGAAACTGTACCTGACGTAAAGATAAGTAACTGAATTAGCGAAGTAGCTCAGCATCATCCCGCTGGCTGCAAAAGTGCCGCCGATGAGAGTCACCGTTTTATACGAGTACTTGGTCGACAGGATACTAGATAAAGGACCTGCAAAATATTTCATATTATATTTTTATAATATGTATATGCATCGCATTTTATTTACTTTACAAATATATCAATGTGTATATTGAAAGCGAAATTTCGTTCGTAAAGTATAATAAAGCAAAGTATCCTGTATATTAGAAACGGAACTTATTATAATATCATTAGTTTAATTTACATCTAAATCTATGAATATATCACAAATCAAACGCGAGATGTGTTCTCGGAAAATTCAGGCGATTTTCAAATTTAAAATCGAAGTAGAATATTACAATTTAAAGAGTATTGCTTACCTAACGAGCTGTACAGAAAGTAGCATAACGCCGGCATCCAGGAGGCCGCCGTGGAGGAGGCTTTGAAAACATGCAGAAACTCGACGAAGAGCACGCCGAAGGACTTGACGGTGCCGGGGATGAGAAAATTGACGACGAGGGCGGAGAACAGGACCACCCAGCCCCATCCCCCGTCCGGCGGGATCATCTTCGTCCTCCGCGTCTTCCTCCTCGTCGACATGGTTCTTCCTATCGCGGCGCGAGTCCCGTGCGATTCTCGACTGCAAAACCGTTCAAAAGGGGGACGTGTGTCGTTACGCGTGGATTATAATAGACACTTTTTGCCTTCCGTCGCCGCGCGAAGGTAAAGAGAAAGATTATTATCGCTGTTAAAGGACAGATCAGCCTGGAGCGCCGTCCTTGGCGCGATTACGCTCTTTCATAACAGCGCGATAGAGGAATCGGCAGCGGCAGCGTTCGATGAAATCATCGACGTTTCGCGAGACCGCGGATTATCCTATTGTATTCCGCGGCGTCGCAAAACTTTCGCGTCCTCGAAGATCTACCGCGTATATTTCTAGCTTCCCGAACAACACGCATGTCTGAAAGACGTCTTTATAAGACGTTACCAAAAATTAAAATTTTCAAGACGTCTCTTAGACATCTTTAAGACGTTATAATGTTGTCTTTCCTCCTACAGTTCGTCATAAGATTACCATAAAATCTGAAATTCGCCGCGTTGTTTGCCGCAGGTTCTTTCCGATAGTTTCGTCATAAGATTACCGTAAAATCTCAAATTCGCCGTGTTGTTTGCGCGGTGCGAACCAGCGGCGGAGAGAATGACGCGTGTCCTTTTTTTTATAATTGTCCGCTTATTGGCCGCACGCTTTCCCAGAAGGATTTTCTTTTCACACTTGGCCGCGCGCGACGGCTTCGCGCGTTCACCTGCGCGCACGCATGGAATATATACGATTTTCATTGGAACACGCGTTCATTGGAACCGTCACGTGTAATACGTGTCCCGGTTACCATTCACGATCGCGCACGCGAACGCCCCGGGGAAAAATTCCCGCCTGTGTGTACCAACGCGCGCGACGAGCTTGGAATAATTAATCCTTCCAATTTGCTCCTAAACGTAAAGGGAATATATGCGTTGAAAAAAAAAGAGATTGAAGAAAAGCCATTTTAATCGCGTGGAAGAGAACAGAAAATACGTGTTGATCTATACACATCGGAAACCCACGTATCTATACATGCAGGAAGATTATAGGATGAAAGTCGTTGAACAAGTGACTCTCGTGACTCTCTGCTGTCGTATCCTTCTATTTCGGTAGAAAGCACGCGTCTGCAGGTATCACGAGATCTTGGAATTAAGCTGCGGTTTGAAGGACATGTTAAAAGATATCGGTCAAAAATCCGTAACGAGTTTAAGCTCGACGAAGGACGGTGAGTAAAGTAACCTTTGACCGAGGCGATGGAATCTTTCTTACGAATTGTTTTCTTATATTTTCTGATGTGCTGAATCATTATCAAACTTTTACTTATATTTCAAGCTTATGAGAAAATAGCAAAAATTGCATGCAAAGTAGCAAATTCGTAAAAATCGGAACAAAAACTCAAAAATATATAACATTTTCTTACCCTTATGTTCTCCTCCTACTATCTCTCACCCCACCTCCTTTATTCTAATCTGACACATCACCCATTCTAACATAAAAGAGAAAAAAAAACCAGCTCACTCTGTCACCCAACCTAACTCAATCCTGGTGGAAAAATGTCTTAGAATTTTTCGTAAGTCTCAATTCTTACAAAATTTATGAGAAAATGTGAGAAATTTTTTGAAGCTTGAAATAAACGTTTGATAATGATTCAGCACACGAAAAAATATAAGAAAACATGCATAAGTAAGGTTTTATCGGTCAAAATCTGGTTACTTTCCCCATCGTCCTTTGTTTTATCTTTCGAGCCTTACTCCCAAAGTAAGATATAATACTTTTATCGCTCGTACCTAAAAATGTAAATCTATGCTCCCCAATGATGTTAAACATAAAGTATAACGGATTATTAATCGGCCTGACTGGCAAACTTTATTAGATATCAACAACGTTTCAACCCCCGCTTGGGGTCCTTATCAAGTTAGATGATGGATCTTTGAGCGTCAATTACATAATTTTAAACATAAAGGCTGATTCTCATTGCTTTCCTTTTATTGCTTTCAATCGAGGTATAAAAGTTGCAATGATTTTGCGACCGTTTAACACACTTCGATGCTTCCGATATTAAATCAATCGCGTATTCGGCTAAAAGTCTTGAGCATTCGAAACTATCTTTAATCAGGTGTTGAGATATTATTATATCCATAATCAAAAAAGCAAAGGGGCTATATTTTTATTATTGCCAATTTTATTATAAACTTCTCAATTCCTCGAAAAATTTTGAACAAACGGAACTATCTTCGATATCACGTGTCGAGATATTAATTCATTCGGAGTTAAAAAGTTGCAAAAAAATTAAATTCTCATCATCTCTCCTTTGCATTATGAATTATTAGGCGGATCTAACTGTCATCCTTCTGGGAAGCGTTAGTTACGGTGTTTAACGTGTCGGTACGAAGGCGAACATATGATAAACGGTAAAAATAAAATACTTAGTGTATACTCACGCTACACGTACGTACGCGTGTGTCTCGTCTCGATCCGCGTCTTTGTGGTATTAATTAGCATATATCTCGGCGAGCGCGTTACGTTCTATCGTCCAACGTCGCATTCGAGTTCCTGACGGATACTTTGCGTGTTACGCGGCTATCGCATGGCGGGCAACCATTAATTTGAAAAATTACGACTATTATCTGGCTTTTAGATTTGAACTTCTCATCACGTTTCTCTGCCCCCTAATTTAGCTGAGAATTAGCCGGAAGCGTAGTGGAAGTTTGACAATTGAATCGATATGACTAACCGGAATCCGGCGAAAAGGACAATGTAATAATAGATATCCAGAGTGTTAGCTAAATCTGAAAGAAGCATATTTTGTCAAGCGTCCGTAAGAAGTTTCCTTGACAAAGTAACGACAGATTTGATGCAAAATCCGCTAATTAAATTGATATTTACAAAACGACAGAAATGTAATATTACTTATTCATAAAATGACAGGCAGAACCGCAAGTTGATCCGACAGCAAACAGACGGCAAAAACCGAGCAAGAACATGCATGGTGCAATACGACGGTAAATTGGCAGCAAATACTGAGACTTGCCGTTACGTATAGCTTATTCAGTATACTTAAGGTAATACTTAAAGGTATTTAAAGGTATTTAAAATGACGCATTAAATTATCGAGTTATGTAACGGCAACAAACGGTTTGCTCGATATTCACTACCAATTTGCTGTTACATTGTGCCGCGCATATTCTTGCTCGATTTTTACCGTCTGTTTGCTTTTGCTGTTAGCTGTTAGATTATGCTTTTGCAAAGCAATTATTGATGCTCTTATTTTATGAACAATAAGTTTTGCAAGCCTAACAAGAACACGGATGTGGCATCGGTTTTAATTATCAATTTACGTAAAGGGTATATAACGTAGACTTTGTGGTAAACATATTTGCCGGGCATTTAACGATGATCTAATAAATGTCTGTCTGCAGCGTAATGCAAAAATAAAGATGCAGTCTATCATAAGTTTTGATGGACCATAACTCCAATTTATGATTCACGAAACATTTTCAATCACTCAAACGTTTTGAATGAAAATATTATTTCTTTCACAAGCGTCCCTTTCAAGTTTTAATAAAAAGAAAAACGAACGCTTTTTACATCACGAAACGTCGCGCAGCTTCTATAACTTTATTGTAACTCGTTCTTTAAAACGTTATTAATTAAAAATGCACAAGTAAGGCATTGAAAGTATAAATTAATTCTTCGGTTCTCTGATTCTCTCAAGGTAATGTAAATCTCGATGATTGACATCTCGACGATCATCCGCATTTGCATATTTGCGTCTTCTTGTTCGTTTCGAAACGAGCGACGGTGCCAGTGGTAGTAAACCGCGCAACGGTGAGAAAAGTCCCGTAATCATCCACGCGGCTGCACACCGCGCTACAAGTAGAGGCACATCGCTCGCGAGGAAGTACCACGCCTGGGTACTATGAATGATTCCCATTTACTACGGATGCGTAAAACGCTCGGACGCGCTGCTCGCGAACGCGCCGCCGCGCCGCGCCGCGTCGCGCCGTCCTACAGTCGGTGCGAGACGCGTGGTACGATCGACCTCGCAAGATCTCACGTTAATAACGTTTCAAAAAATGCCGCTCACGTGTTACACAGTGACGAGCTATAAAAAGTTTCGTAATACGCGTGTAATCTCCGGATTTTTAACCAAAAAGAGAGAGAGAAAAAAATCTTTACGAAAAAGATCATATTTTCATTAAAGTGTTTAATAATATTTAAAAACTTTCGGAGTCACGCGGTATCCTTTATGTTAACGTCGCATGCTAGTGATTCACGTTTTACGTAATTCCATTTCAATCAAATCGCTTCCGAATGATAAACATACATATTTCTGCGTGAAACTTTTGCCAGATTTTTCTCCTCTTCGACTTCTTTCTTGCCGAGTTAAAATTCTCCAGATTTTTGGCAGCGTTTTCGTAAATGACGACAGTGGGGGAAGAAACCGTCTGATCAAACGATATAAGAGAGGTCGGAAATCTTCAAAGGAACGCGCTCTATTTGCGTAAGACAAACGTGGAAGGAGGACACTTCAAATATTTTTTAAATAAACAAAAATATATAGACAAAACAAAAATGTGGATATTGGCCTTCCTCTCTGTGGATCTAACGGATTAATGTGTTTATAGTAATCGAAGATGAACAATTGCGTAATTCTGACGGAATTATACTGAACATTTTCCAAAACATATGTTGCCAAGTGAATAAATAACCGGTTCTATTAATACATTCTTAAGGCCGAAAGTTTGAATGTGAATGTATCATTACGCGCTAAAGGTTAATGTCGCTATTGAAGCCGAAAACCTAACGGTCGAAGAATCTCATGGTTTTCCAGTCGATAGATATATCAGTTCTGTAGAAAAGAGGAGATTGAACGCTAAATATAGAAAACATGTAATTATTTTCTCGATTGTTACGTCCTGGCAAAATGCTTCATACATTCTCAAAATTGTTATATTTTAATTAAATATTGATCAAATATTAGCACCCTTGTATGGTTTGTTGAAATTTAAAGCTAAAATCCTATATAATGACTTCAATTATGGAGGCTGTTTAAAATTTTATCAAATATGTTGTCATTCTACGTCACTAAACATTAAATTATATACTTAATAAGCATCAATAATAATCTCGTAATCGATGAAACCCATCTCGCAAACGCTTGAGTGATTGGAAATGTTTCGTAAATAAAAAATAATGTAAAATAATAAATAATACTATAGAGATTAGTTTGCATAAGGAAATTATTTTTATTTTTGTAAAATAATATTTTTTCAATAAGTAAAACAGGAAAAAAATATTTTTTATAATAAAATGGTATAAAGTTATTAATATAATTAGCAAAGAGATCATAGGATATATTACATTCACATATATTTTAGCAATGTTTGTGCAGTAAGATTAATTACAATATATAAAATTCTGATGCATTATGTACGCTCGATTCATTGGATGACTAAAATTCTAAGAAAAGTTACATGTTTTCTTTATGAATCGTTACAAGGAAGATATTTAAATTAATCGGCTGTCTATTTTGTAATAAACACAGCGACTATTAGCTGGCAAAGCAACGCAAGAAATTCTCAAGATACTTCATATCGTATAACTCAACATTCATTCAGGAAAAAGCCAGCAATGGCGCCGCGCCGCGCCGCGGCGTAAGCGGCGGAGATCTGTGTGTCTCATTAAATAATTTTATGTTCAAATCTTACTCGATTTATTTGATATCGAGTTTCACGGGTCGTGCGACCAAACGTCGAGTCGCGCCGCGTGTTTACGCCTATATTATATATACTTATTAATTTAAGGCGTTCTGTCGCCATAGTACATGCGCGATATAGCGTGGGCAACTCGTATCTCGGCAGTAACAAACGGCACGCTCGTTAACGTTCAAACGCCTTGAAGCATTACGGTGAATTAATATCCGTAAACAGAATCCGAAAGGAAAAACACGTTCCATTACGAAGGTAACGGGTGGGTAACGTTAATATACGCGCACGCACACGCGTGAGGAGACGCCGAAAGTGTTAACCGGTAATCATCCCTTATTGAAGGATTAATCACACGTTCCGTGTTTTCTCCCGCGGTACGTACGTGCGCTTCGTTATTGGCAAACAAGATTTTCCGACCGCTTGCGGTTTTTTTTTGGAAGCTAAATGCCAAAGAATCTAGTTGAATCACAAATACATTCTGTAATACATGTGTATCACATGGTTAAAACGACATGTGTGGAATCGCGATTCTATAAGTTACGCGTGTTATTGGTTTTGGCAAAGTTGTTGCTTTTGTAAAAGATGTGCACTACATTCTAGTCTTTGCTAGTGTGTTAAATCAAGCTGTTAATTATATAATTATGACATCAAGCCGATTTTATTGGGTTCACTCTCGCTCTTGTTCTCTCTCACATTTCTCTCCCATTCTTCACAATTGTCGCAATCTTGTGATTAAATTCTACTTTACTTTATAAAAAGCAAGATAAAATTTTCTTTATTTCTTATTTTAATTGAATTTCTTTTTGTCTCCTTTTTTCATTTCGATTAAATAAAATATTTCACCTTGCGGATAACAGCGAGACCTTTGCACCTGTAAACTATAATAGGCCTGTTCGTTTTCGCTGCACTTATGAATTAGTGCGATAAGTTAAAATGAAACAAATATATTTTCTAAGTATATAGAGAAAAATTACAGGCTTTAATTATCGTACTACGTAAAATATATAGCAATTTCGTCTATTAGTTGGAAAAATTTGTGTATTTTTCCACGCACGCAGTTGATGGAAATACAATGACACGCCGACGACAAACGATATCGTGCATAAAATGTAACAAATGCATTTGCGAACAACGACATATGTTTCCGTCTAATTCTAAATCAAGCATATACATAAAATCGCATGACGTGAAACACGCGATACACAAGGTTACCACTCTAATAGAATTGGCCAACAAATCTAATATATATTTCTTGAATAAAACTCGAACTTTTCTTTCTGCAGTTCGAACCTGAGTCTATATACCAAAAAGTTTTATATCATTTTGTAAATTAATTTTGAAATGCTCGCAATGTCTTTTTGCAATGTTTATATTGCGATAAGCTTTGTATAACATTACACAATGTACTTAACTCAAAATTTACTTGAATATGTATGCTTGAATGGATTTAAATAAAACCTCTAATAATGAGTACGACTGATTATTAATGGAAGTCTCAGTACCTACATTTAAAAATATAAGAAAAACATGTTTTTAAACTAAATAACACATAATTAATTGCAAATATAATGTAAATCATTTGCATGACAATGAGAAGGTTTAAGAACAGCTGTGATAATGCCACATGATAATAACGTTTCTAATTTTTAGATTCTTTAATTTTGACTAATAACTAAAAAAAATTTCAAATTGATCTTAGATTCCGTGCGAGTTATAAATTAGGAATCTAAATCAGCGAAAAAAGTTCAATTAAGGGTTCATCAAATTCAATATGTATCAGCGACTTAAAGGTACGAGAATATGGAGTTATCCATCAGGATTATGAAAGACGAGTCGAGTCTAAATTAAAGTCATAGATTTATTATCGAGCATTATTAGCCCAACCAATTCATCCGAAAGCAATTATAATAATCGCGCACTGACCTGGTAGACATTTCCTCTGGTTTCGACATCTCTTCTTCTCACCGCTAGCGGTGGTGGAGGAAGGATGGAGGTGGCGGTGGCTCAGTCACCCGCGGATAACTATTCTCTCTCTCTCTCTCTCTTTCGCTCTCTTCACACACACACACTCTCTCTTTTACTCTGGTAGGAGGGCAACGGGAAACAGGATGCTCATCGGACGTTTGCTATCATCCTGTGTCTTGGACTAGACTGCACACTGGCACCGGAGAACCCGTTCCACTCCCTCTTCTTTTTTCCTCAGCTCTTCTCGAACCGGCGCAGGAACACCCGAAGGTTGCCCTCAACTTTTATCGTACCAAAACGGTCACCATGCCGCGCCATTATAAGACCGGTGTGCACCACCGATATGCACGTTACGGTGTGCACGTAAGGATTGTTTTCTGCGAGTTAGCTGGCAAGCTGGCAAGCAGGCTGGCTGGCTGGCTGGCTGGCTGGCTGGCTGGCTGGCTGGCTGACCGGCTGGCTGGGCAACTGGTCGGCGATACCGACTTTACTGGTGAGCCACCACACGGATGAGGTGCTCTCGGTACACCGCGGCGAGACTACAAGGTGGAGACAGGTCGAGTAGCGTGATCCAGCGCACGATCACCGAGAGGGTGGGAGATTTCTTCCACCGCGTACACAACCACCGCTTGCTCCGGCTCCCACTATCGCGGGCTCCCGTCGACGCGGCGCGGCGCGCCGCGACTCCCAAAGATGACTTAGGCACCGCAAACATTTCGTGCAAACGTCACGAAATGCCAAGAATACACTAGCCGAGACGTAGATCTTCAAGGATTTTCAAGGACGCCACGTGGTCCACGAAGATAAATCGATGAACTTCGACGGTCTTTCAACTGAAATCCTATCCCTGTTGCGATGAGGAACAGAAAGAAATAATCGTACATAATAATCCTTGTAAATATAAAGCTCGTTATACAATTGTTATATTAATTTATGTTAGTTGACAAGATAATTGATGGGCATTGCAAGAGAACAAGAATTTAAAGATTTTAATGTCGCGAAAGTTCATTACATTTGTCTCCTTTAAATCTTAGCAATACTAACGGTATTTTATCAAAATGTATATACCGAGCACGAATATAAAATTTTGCCGCTTTTGTTTCTCCTCCAAAAACGAATATCCCCATTCTTCCTTTTAGACTTTTAGACAACGACCTTTTTCCTCCGCTCCTGTGCATGCTCCTTGGTGCCTCTCCTCCTGCTTTCCTCCTTGCTCGGCGAGTCTGGCTCTCGGGATCGTCATTCTGCAGGTTCGCATCATTAGTTTTTATTTTGCGACGGTACCGTGTGCTATTTTTATCCCGCGGTACTCCTCCTCCTTTCTTCCTCTTCTTCATCATCATTATCGTCTTCTTCTTCTTCTTCTTCGTCCTTCTTCACCCGTCCTCGAAGACTACCTGCCTGCGCGCACGTATTATTATTATACGGAACTTCAGTCCAAGGAACCCAGAGCGGGACAGAGCGGGGGTCCATTCCTCGAGATTCCCCGATCGAAAAGTTCAAAGAACTTAATTCGGCGCCGCGGCGTCGTTAGTTTTACGACCGCCACTTATAGATATATACTGATCGAAATGTAACTCACTATTTTCCGAGATGTCTCCAGTATCCACCGGGATCAGTTTCTGTTCTTAATTTACATTAGAAAGCAAACGAAAGAATTATTATCATTAATTAAATAATAATAATGATGGATATATATCTAATAATAATATTATAAAATTATTATTAACAAAGAGAGCCAGTTGGGCCGAATAAAAAAATTTTATTATTAATTAGTTACTGACGAAGTAAAAGTTCTGATTTGGTTTTAAAAACCAGGATATTCCAATCGCGGTATTACTTACATGAAAAAAAATAAAACAAAGGAGAATAGTTTTCTCCTCCCGTTAGAACGAGCGAGGAGCCGAGAGATGAAACTGCGAACGTTTATAATTTCAACAGCCAGCGTTTCCCCGATCCTCTCTCGGTGACGATCGAATCCAATCGAATCGACACCGCGGAGGGGTATTCTCGCGCGCGCTTCACTCGCTTTGGCGTTTTTTTTTTCTTCTTTCGCGATAGCGCGGCATACCTTTCACTACCTTCGCAGCCTTCCACGATTATTAGCATAATGTTTTCCGTCGTACTTGCGTTGCTTTTCGCGAGTACAGATCGTACGGATCTCGACATATGACGCGGCGTCGCCGCGACCCAACGTGCTCGCGCGCCTAGGCAAAAGCGCTAACTCGAGAACTGGTTTTACCTCGCGGAATACTCGAGCCGGGGCGGACAAAGGAGGCGGCGTTGATTATTGTCGACGATTATACGGTAAAAGTTCGCGCTGCTTTTCTCCCTTTTATTTTCTCCTCTTTTTTTTCGAGAAAAGGAAACGATTTATATCTCGAACGCGTCGTATCTCCGCGATGTGACATCGGCCGCTCGTCTGAACGAACAACATCGCTATATTTGCAATTTCGTCACTTCCTGTGTACGGAAAAGTACATAGTCTTAGATGAATACGCGGCTAAACTTAGGATGTCGAAACGGCGATCCCCTAAAGCGGACGATTATATTTTCTCTCTGGCGCGCGTTAATGGATTCTACAGAAAAATATACCGTTATATGGGCGACCTTGCTACTAATGGTCGACGCTAAATAAGGGAATTATCGTATCCGCCGTATCTTGAAATAAAAAAAAAAAAAAAGAAGCGTGTGTGTAGCAATAATATTTTCCTATATCCTATAATTTCTTATGATCCGTTTAAAGTCCAAGGGAATCCGCAAAGCAATCCGGTATATAATAACATATGAGACGGATATACTTATAAGTTCTCGCGACGCAAAATACTATATACAAAGATAAAACATCTGGACTTAATCGAAAGTGAAATTAAAATTCTAAAAGATTTCAATGGAAAATTTCGACGGAATAATTACAAAAGGTCCAAATATACACTAAAAAAATTTTCTTTACTTTAGTAGAGTTACATTGCAGTATACTCACAGTTAATTGTGTGCAAACTAATATTTACTAAAGTACAGAAAATTTTTTTATCAATGTAATTTTAGCATAATTATTATTCTAATTATTGCAATATAATTTGCTGTATACTGCGATACGGTATGATAAAAAAAATTGCGATATTCATAGTTGCATTAGCACCCAGCGTGCATGACTGGAAGTAATCGCGCGGCGTCAATATTAGCGCGGTCTGGTCAAGAATAGCACCGGTGGGAATCCCGTCTGACCACCTTGCCCCCCACGATCGGTCAACGTCTAAATTAGGGTGAATGTGCCGTTGTATAGGTATGCGTTACATTGTCGTTATTCGGTTATCGATTGGCCATATCGGATCGTGGCCGCTGTTAAATTATTGTCATACTTTATTATGCGATCCACGTAATAACGTTGAACGTCGTAAGCAAAACGAGATTTTACTCCGAATACTGTAAAAAAATTACATTATTTGCTACACACAATTTATACTTGGAATTTATACTGGGAATGTGGAAAATTCTTAGAATCTTAAATACTGCAACTCCTTGCCAATCATATTCCTTTAATATACTTTATCAATCTTTGAGACACTAAAGTAACCTGCTGCTGTTGATAAATTGTTTCCAAACCTCATCTTCGTATATGTATATAATTGTATGTATACATTAATTAAAAAAAGGATATAATTTTAAAATAAAAAATAAAAGACAATGCAATTAAACAATGATACATGTGTATTTTATATCGATCAATATATTTTTAGTACCGTTTATAATATATGAAAAAAATAACAAAAAAATATTCTAAAGAAAGCGATTAATATAGTTTATTATATATATAATATATATTAATAATCAGTGTGCTAAGCATAAAAATGCAATTTTACATAAATTTTACATAAATACGTAAAAATAAGTGTAAATCTTTGGAGAAACTCTAAATGTACATTTAAACGTGAAATAATGTCGGAAAATTGGGAATACCAAAAAGAACATAATAACAATTAATTTTATATTTATATTATTTGGTTTACAGAAGTTAACAAACATAGATTGAATATAAAGATCAGTTTGCTATAGACATTATTTTAACAAACATATATAAATATATACTCAGTTACAAAAATAAAAGGAATTTTTTATTCGATTCTTGCAGTTTCATAAATGTTATAAGTAACATTTCATAAGATGAACATTTCGTATAAATTATAATTATTAGTGTTAAGTATGATACCATATCATCGCAAAATTTTGTAATTCCTGTAATAAAGTGTCGTTTTGTAGTCTTATACATATATATATATTATACATATATTATTATCTACGTTATTAAAGCTAGTATTATTATTAGTATCATTATTAGTACATCTCGGTATCACCAGCAACGAATCGAACCTTGACGAAATATAACGTTGGAAAAATCGTGCGAGCAAAATTATGTTTCGTTATTAGTGAAACCGAAACTAGCTGAACACATTTTCACATCTCTCCACAAATATAGCGTTTTTAACCATAGACATTATAACATCACATTATTACAAGTACCACTCAATAAACAGATCAATAAAAACAAATTTATTTAACAGAAAAAAGAAATGAAAATTTTACATTTATAAAAGTATTTGTATAGTGTCCATATTTTCCTTCTCGTTAAGCTGAGAATTATAAAGAATTAAAATATCATCATTAAAATTACGTGCAACATCGTACTTTTGTTTTGATGAAGTAGACGTAACGTTAAATAAAGTTACATGCATTTAAAGAGTAATTACATTGGAAGACATTTAATTATAAATATAATAGAAGAATATGTAAGTAAATATAAATCATTAATTTTGTTTTAACGTCAAAATTAATTCAAACGGAGCGTGCTAATCGAAACTTGTGAAGTATATAGCATTAAGATATTATTAATTACATGATCATCTGCATTAAAAATGTTATTGGCCCCATTCTAATTTTATTATTGTAATTTGCGCAAAATTTCAACCACTAAGTGCTATATGTAAATATAGAGTTAACTTTAAACAATTTCAACAATTCTTATAGACGTAACTCGAATATAAATGGTATTTGCTCGGTTTGTATCTCATAATTTGTACGTTTAGTTCAATATTACTGCGTTATTTTGATTTTCGCAATTAGACATTATGACTCAACCAAAAGGAAGACAAATTAGAACGCTGCTAATAATAACAGGAGTATTTTCGACAAGTGGCTGAGTATAGTGTGCGTTTAAGTCGTCACTACAAAATAGTGATTCAACTGTTTTGATCAAATATGCATCTCTTAGATATCATATATACCAACACGATATATATTGCCGGCACGTATTCATTGGATCGTATGCGTAAATAAAAATAAGATATTTCAACTAATATTTTTTGTCTAAAGTATTTTCTTAAAATGAGAGATAAAGAGTAAAAGCATATTCTACATTTCATAATCATAATTATCCTGTTCTTACAATTAATACATATATATATATATATGTATTATATATATGTATATATATATATATATATATATGTATGTATGTATGTATGTATGTATGAAACATTCCCTTTACATGTCAAATTGTTGGTCATACAAATATATATAGTCATATCATACAAATTATGTTATGAAAATCTGTGTGTTGTTCTATTTGCCTTAATTTGAGTTTCGCTGCAATTCGAGATCATTAATATATCAGACGATCAGCAGCGAGCGGAAGCGAATCTATGAAAACCCTGGGACCCTGTGTGGTTGCCCACTATTAAATCCAATTATGTCGTAATAAGTTAAACATCTCAACCATCCAAATATACCATCTTAAACAGTACATTGCGTTACAGATAATAACCGTTTTAAATTTTACTCACATCGATAATATTTGTAGAGCGTTCTTCCAGCAAAATTTATTAGAAAAATAATTATATTTGTCATTGGGCCATTAATGGTCTTTAATATTTGTGCAAGGCGAAAATTGACCTGCTATATATGGAAGAAAAGTTATTTTTCGTTAAACTCTACACATTACAAATTGAATACAATGGCATTAAAAAGAGTTACTTTAGTGTCACATTGTAATTCATCATATTATCGTTATCGCCGCGAGACAATAGTAAATGTCGACGATAATCGTTGGTAAAACGTTGCCTTCTAGCGCAATAGTTAGAAAAGCACATGCGGTAATCATCAGTAAACTTGTTGCAAAGTTTGGCAGTTTGTTTATGTAATCAATACCGAAATTCGCGTCATTTCCAATCCTAAACACGAAAAAGAATACTTTATTTGCGCGGAAGTGTATTATTTCCGACAAAGTGTATCATAAAAATGTCAGTTTTTTTTTGCGTGTGTAATTTTCGAATTTACCATTTTCTTTCCCTGTTTCTTCTCTGAATGAGAACTCACCGCCAAAAATACGGTCCGATCAGTGTGCTAAATCGTCTGTCAGGATAAATAGTTATGTTATTACAGCATGCAACACTTCTTCTTGTTCTTCTTGTAATTTGGCTTCAGCGGCGGCCGTTCCGACAGTTGAAACTTTCTGACGATTCGCACCAGCTCGTGGAAAGCTTGATCGACGTTCATCCGTAGCTTAGCGCTGCACTCAATGTATGGAATCTTTAATTGACGCGCCATATTTTGCGCCTCCTCAATTGATACCTAAAATAAAGGAGAAAAAATATGGAATTACTTATTATTCTCTGCAGAGAGAAGCGAACGGAGTACGATTTAATCTGCTTACTTACTTATCGACGATACTTACACTCCTGTGATGGTCCAAATCCGCTTTGTTTCCAACCATTAGCATGGGAAACTCATCTCGATCCTTCACCCGAAGTATCTGCCTGTGAAACTTT
This sequence comes from Temnothorax ravouxi, assembly GCA_030770255.1. Taxonomy (NCBI): domain Eukaryota; kingdom Metazoa; phylum Arthropoda; class Insecta; order Hymenoptera; family Formicidae; genus Temnothorax; species Temnothorax ravouxi. Next base: position 183,895 of record JASTWP010000021.1, read on the forward strand.
AATATCTCGTCGAAAGACGAGTGATCGGTGACGGCAAACACGAGGAGGAATCCCTCGCCGCTTCTCATGTATTGTTCGCGCATGGCGCTAAATTCCTCTTGGCCAGCGGTGTCCAAAACTGTAACGCAAACATAAGCTCTCTCAATATTCGATTTCTGATTCTGTATTAAATCGGATTCAAATCAAGCGAACAAGTGTGAATAAACACGAGCAAAAATAAAGATGGATCTTAATATGTAGATTGATGTATTCTTCGCTTACTGTCGAGTTTGGCTGGCACATCGTCGATAACGCACTGCTTCGTATAGGAATCCTCAATCGTTGGATCATAATCGGTCACGAAATAGCTCTGAAAACAATTTTAAATAGAGCATACCTTTAGAAAACGTAATACATTACATTTTAGATATTCATCACCCATATTTAACTTAGAAACGGGCACATCTGGAATGAATCTTACACCCCAGTCTCGAAAAAATGAAGCGTCACGGTAATTATAATGTGCGCCTCTTTTGTTCCTTTAATGTTTGTTTAGTTTTTTTTTGTTTCTCCTTATTATTTTCGAAAAATATTGAGTAAATCTATATAAGTTCAGTACATATTGTTCTCAAATACTGCTAAACTATAGAACAATCAAAAATATGCAATTAAATACATAATTAAATACCAAAATATATAATTAATAACAATAACTTTTATTTGAGGTGTAACAATTATTCCAAGTAACTACTTATGCAAAAAAACTATCGTGGGCCCGTTCCCGGGTTAAAACACGTTTCAAACAAAAAAAAAGGTATAGCCGATCATTCTTGATTATTGCCGCGCGCGTCGCACCCCTTCTGCTCCTCTCCGCCCCCTCGCGCGGGGGCTCTCGAGGTTTCGTCGGAATCGACGCGCCACGGCGCTGCCGCGTATATGACCAATGACCATATATGACGATTGCGTCGCGCTGTGTGACATAATGCCTAACCCGTCTTATCCGTCCAACTACTCCAACTGTTTGTTTTGTTCTTCTGCCTCGTCGCGTGTAACGCGACCCGACGACACGTCTCGCTCGCGTGGTATATTTCGCGATTACACCCCTTCCCCCGTTTCTACTTCGCCCATATCGATTCGCTCCGACAGGAATGGACAGGAATTCGACGAAAAGCGGCGAGGACAGATCGCATCTCGGAGACAAAACGACGTGAACGAACCCGACGTTTTCCGTTTCTTTCGAAAACTTCGCGGAATTTCCGAATGAAAGGGAAATTGGAGTTCCGTCGAGAGATTCGCGATCGGAAACGCCTTCGCGCGTCGAATCGAACGCGATCGATCTATCACGGATTCGGACTCGGACATTCGGCCAGGCAGCATTGCATTATCGCGTTAGCGGAATGAATCGTTGCTGAAACTTACTTGGATGAATTGTATCGTGATCGCCGATTTTCCGACACCGCCCCCACCCACGACGACGAGCTTGTAGGTCTGCGCGTAGCTCTGTCTGTCAGCGGCTTTCGACATCTTTCTCTCTCGCTCGCTCGCTCGCTCGTGTTTGCTTTGCTCTCGTTGGCGCCGCACGCGCGCGATTAAACGCTCATCCCGCGTGCGTTGCGTACGATCGACGGACACGACGTCGACGTCGACACGACCACGGACGGAGGGACGGACGTGTCCCGAGCGGCGCGGGAACGGGGATATCGCGGACGTTTCTCGCGCCAAGGCTCGTGCGCGCGGCCTCGAACGTCGGACGTGGTCGGACGGAGCCCGGAGCCTCGCGGACGAGAGGCGCTCTCGCCACTCTCGCCAACTTTTTATGGTCGCAGGTCGGGATTCTCCCTCCGCGACGACCGCGACGATGTGTAGGTTTCGCGGTTCGCGGAGCAGTCGCGCGCGGCGCTGCGAGTCTACTCCGTTTGTCCTGTCACCGGTCACGGTGGTCATCACACCAAGTCACCTCACCAGTGATCATCACGATTCACGGTGCGGCCAGGTGACTCCGTGACTCTTCTGTCTCTGGGCCTCCTCCGCGACTTCCGCGAGTTGTGACCGTTGTGACGTGATTTGTGACAGCCTGCTGATCTACTCTGTTTTACGGTGGAATGCCAGTCGTTTAGATAATATTTGTACAGTGTCTTCCAATCCACGCGTAAGTATATGCCGTTGCCACTCTGAAAATCACCGTGTTTATTAATTATTTACAGATTAATTAATGTTATGCTTGAAAACAATTCAACGCGAGATAGTAAACCTTTCCTGATAAAATAAAATTGCGTACATTGCTTTGATAGGTACCGATTCATAGAAAAAAAAAATGTACGTCTGTTAATTGCAAATTCTAAGCTTCAGTGAAGAGGATTGCTTCGAAAAATAATTGCATTTCCTTCTGACAGAAAACAATAAAGTTATTATATAGCATCAATATTCTTATATCTATAACTGATTAATTTACCATGGGATAATAACCTATCCTGATGAAAGACAATCGTATTGGGTTGATAGATACCAATTCATAAAAGAAAATTATACATTTGTTAATTGCAAATCACCTCTAAGCCTTAATGAAAAAGAAAAGAAGATAGAGCTTGCTTCAAAAAAAATAACTGTACACCACTGATTTCTTTTTGACAGAAAACAATAAAGTTGTTACTTATAGCATCTGTATTTCTGTATTGCAGATATTCAAAATGAATAGCTCGACAGATCCGAGGCGGCCGGACAAAGAGGTTCGCTACAAGCCACCGGGCTCAAACAATCAGACGCACATGCAGGACGACATGACTCCGGAGTACATGAACGTCATAGGAATGATCTTCAGTATGTGCGGCTTGATGATGAGGCTGAAATGGTGTTCCTGGGTGGCGCTCTACTGCTCCTGCATCAGCTTCGCCAATACGCGAGTGAGCGAGGACGCCAAGCAAATCCTCAGCTGCTTCATGCTGTCGATATCGGCGGTAGTGATGTCCTACTTACAAAATCCACAGCCCATGATACCGCCGTGGGCAAGCGCCATGCAATAAAGTTTCTTTCTTTTTTTTTACAAATATATGTATGCTCTGCGCAGCTTACTTTGTTAACGAATTGTCTTCGTCTTATACACGAGAAAACTTGAACATTTAACACGGAATCAACTGGAATGAATGACTGTTTATATTATACAAAGAAGTTTCCTGTAAGAAACGAATGAATAATAATAAATTTACTGTAATTAATTAAATTAATTTATTATCACTCGGCATGCGACATCAAGTTCGCGTTACATTGATAATTTTTTCGGAATTTTTTCGTTCTATGGTGGTCTCAATATGCAGATATAACCAATTGCATATACATTATATACAGATGTAGCGGTTTTCTTCATCGTTTATTTCTTATAAATAGTTCTATGTTAAAATTAATTGTATATTCTGTGCATTTTTTTTCTCTAAGGATACTATAAACATTACAATAAATGTTACACTTTCTACGCATACGTTATATTGACTAGAATTTAAATGCCACTTGGTGCTTTTTTTTACATAAGTACAGCGACATCAAAACTCCGATTCTTAAGCATATCCTCAAGAAAAGTCATATACTTGACAATCGCATTTTCTTTTGACTATATATAATCGCGATAACGTTTCGCGTTTCGCGAAGTATTTCTTCATTCGCCCTAATTGTAAGTATCATCGTCAAACTCGAGCGATTTGACTAGAGTGTAATAAAAAGGTACTGAATAATTATTACTACGCCATATCGATTCGTATGTCAAAGCACGTTCTAAGAACAGTACAAATTATATCAAAAACTCGAACAGAACATATATGCGAGATTTGATTTTTATTCGACAAATCCATTTAGAAATATATAAAAATCATGGTTTCTACTGTGATTTTAATAAACGATATTGATACAAAATAGGCCGTTACTGCGATATGCAGTACATATTTTAATCTCGATCAAGAGATTTATAGTTGGTTGCAGAAATGTATTTCTCTCTGACACTAGAGTAGGAATAGCTTTTCTGATATAGAATTGAAAATCCTCCCCCAAAAGATAGATAATTTCATATTGCATAATTAACGTCCAGCTTCATTAATTAATTGTTAAAATAATCGCTCGACTACTGTTCAACATTGTCCTTAGGAACATGCACAAGTACCTTCCTGTTATTGATATTTAAGCAATCCCGTTTGAACGAGTTATTGTTTAATAATTGTGATTATTACAGTAAGATTATCAAACTGTAATACCCTCGGTAATACCTCGAAGAAATGCGTTGCTAGTCGAAACATTCGTATCAAAACGGGACAATGATTGAAGAAAGTATGTTTAAATCTGTAAATCGAAGATGGACAATCGCAAATGCGCAAAAGCGACGTAAAAACGCATTTCAAAGATGTCCAATGTCCTAATTAAATTTCATACGTTTTTTAGACTGTCGTTTGGGTTGATTACCTGAGAAATTCGTAGATTGGGAAAGAAGAGGAAATTGGTAAGAAGAATTTGGCACATATATCTAAACGCCTACTTCTGACTATTGTTATCGTGCCTCATGGTCCTCGATTGATTTTATTTCAATTCGTTGAGCTAAAAAGTTCTCTCACAATAAATATTCCTTCTAGTCGAAGTTAAAGAGGATCATACACGAGTCGCACAGAGCGATACCATTATTTTATTTCCTCCATTACGATTGTTTGTCGAGTGAAGGATGCCTTATTCACAATCGTTGATTATGTCCAGCATTTATCTTAGAATCTATGACTAGACGCTGCTCTCTCCTCGTCCCACCAGCGTAATAGGATACACGTATTTTTTCCGCTTGGCGTTGAAAAACGGCGAGTTGTGCTGGCCGGGGGTCGGTGTGGGCGACAGGCCTCGGAGAAGCGGTAACGATGCATCGCCGCCCACGCCTGTGGCATCGATTCCTTTCTTCCATTCGGCACCTAGATCCGTGGCCGGTGCCATGAGTCCTTTGCACTCCGGTGAACTACGCACGCTAAGAAAGACGTCGTTGCTACTGTCGCGCTGGCCGGAGGAACCCTGAAGACACGATTGCGGACGATCGAAATTTATTTCTTATCGAACGATAAATTGACCTCTTACCTTCGCCTCATAAAAATCTAAGCTGGACCCGTTGGTTTTATTCTCCTCCTCGTTGAACTCCACCTGGACGCGATGCGAGGTATGGGAGACTCTCGAGGAGTGCGACGACGTGTGGGTCGACGAGTTCTCCGACAAATCGTCCCTGCAACACGCTGCCGTGCACGTCCGTTGTTCTCTGAAATATATTAAATATATATCATATACATTTATAGAATATATAATACAAGTTCTTGTGAAAGAAAGTTCAAGAATTATAGAATAAACAGTAGCTCACTAACTTCAATAAAATATTTATTGTTAGATACAGAAAGATCAGCCCTATCGAAATTAAAAGCGATTTTTTATGCGAATGTGATTCGCGTTATATCATTTAGAAATCTCTTCTTTATATAGACAAGTTAAATTTGTCCTTTAGTCCAAACTTTTTTATAGACAAAGGTATTCACCTCCTAACGATAACGGAGTCCCGTCGTCTCGGGACCGGCGGCGGAAGACCGGCGGCGGCCAGGCTCCTGGCGCTTTCGTAACTCGCCTCGCTGTTGCCGCTGCTGCTGCCGTTGTTGCTACCCCCCGCGTGCTCCCCCGTCCTCAGGAAGTAGTTCTTCGCCGAGAGCATCGCGTAGTGCAGGTTATTCTTCAGGTCGTCCGCCGCCGTCGACAAGTTTCCCGGGATCTTGGGGGTGCGTCGCATCGGCCTGGGCGCCGGGACTTCCGGCGACGGCGGACTACTCGTCGACGCCTCCGACAGCGTCTCCGGCGTGGCCAAGGGTGCCGTGCGCGTCGAGTCGTCCCAACGGCTCGGTCTTCGCGCAAAAGAAAAAGAAAGGGGTGAGTTTCACTCGCGAAGGGAAAACCTCGATCATTTCACCATCGAGCTACCGAAACTTCGTTTGCGGATTTCAAGATCCGAACGACACAAACGTCTTCTTCGAACCCTTGTGTCGTTCGGGAACACTTCCTGCGCGACTGTGATCTTTTATGATTCAATCGTATATCGGTGCGAGACGATAACTTTGAGGTGCACGATATCATAATCATATAGCACGGTGAGGATTCGGATATAAGCGAGAGAAGCGAGAGTGAACGAGAGCGTGAAATGAAATTGCTTAAGATATTCTGAGTGAAGAAAGCGGGTGCAATGATTGATTCATCCTCTTGGATTCCTTGATACCTGTAATCCAACGATTCTACCACCATTCATTCAAATATTCCTTAGAATTCGCTACGCTTTCTCATAAAAATCTACTTTGCCTATATGCGTCATTGAGACATCTCGATTAACGCGCGGATTCTAATAAAATCAAGAATTTCGCGTCAGCAATCGCATTTTCTTTAGAAATGTCTGGCAATAAGGGTAGTGTTGCTGGCACTAGGTAGTCAGAGTTCAACGTCATCACTTCTATCGCCGCTATCGGCCTCCTCTTCGGGGTTCCCTCCCTTCTTGTCTCGATACTAATCTTTCGCGGTTCGAAATATTAAAAAAAATGTTTCTGGTCGAAAAAAAAATTTTTTTAAGACTATTTCTATATAGCACCATTACATCTAGCATTACATTACATCGATTTCGATTATTCGCGCTGCCGGACCGCGAAGGGTTCAAAGTGGTGGTTCATCGTCCTTACGGTTTGCCGTCTTCCGGCCGGGGCGTGCGGAGCAGCTCACTGGCGAGGCTGACGTACTCCCACGGGATACCCCGGGAGTCCACGCTGAGCTCGCGACCGGCCTGCGGTATGTCCGTCGGGCTCTGCAGCGACGTGAAGCTCGTCTCCAGGCAGAGCCGGTGCGGCGGCGTGCCGGCTAGGTGACCCAATTGATACCTGGACGGGCTGGACGGCGACAGCAGGGCCCGCATCTCCTGCTCCTGCAGCTCCAGCTCGTGGACCTCGATCGTCTGGTGGTCGCGCGCCGCCTCCGACGACGCCTCCGTCGAGGACGTCAGCCGCTGCGGCTTCGCCGGCCCCAGAGTCGTCACAACCTGGCACGACGCGAGCCACGACGTAGGCGGTATAGTCGTGTGTCTATCTCGTTACAGAGTAAGTTCGCGAAACTACAGGTACAAATCGCGTCCGCGAATTTCTCGAGATCGGTTTCTCCCTCGACCAACGTCTCGTTAAAAGTTTCTCCCGTTTTCGTTTTTTTGCCTTGAATAGCCTTAGATAATTAAATGTCACGCGTGAAGATTGAAATGAAGTTACTTCTCGTGGAAAAAGAACAAGAATTCGTCAGTTTGCAAGTTTAATTTTTTACGTTGATATCTTTGTAAGTGTGAGTCTCTTAATGTTATTTCTTAAGATATCTTACTTAAATAAAGTTTATTTGAAATTTGCAAAAAAAATGATCCATTTTTGACTTGTGTGAATTAGCTCATTACTTACATAAACTTAAATTTATCGTCTAAATACTCTGCCGCATCTACTATCTTCTCCGCGAGAGAAATTTTTAAACCAAAAGCACAGAGATACCTTTATCAAGATTGATCATATTCATCAAGATTTTTCTTGAAACTTGCGAGAGCAATTCCGCTGCGACATTTTCCATGCCCATCGCATCGGAGAGGGCCAATATCCGCGTTTTAACCGCAAATCAACGATGAACGGTCAATTTTCGTAATAGAGTCATAAGTAACCGCAAAAATATTTATAACGCCGATAATGAGAAGACGGATACGTCGATATATAAAGCAAAACGGAAATCCGGAAAACGGGATATTTATTCCTCGTCCCGCCGAGCGTAAATTCTTTCAATCGCGCAATCTCGACTCTTCTTTTTCTCCTCGCGCGGAAGAATGCGCGTCAAACAATTCTGGCGCGTTTACGCCTCTCCGCTCGCGGCTCGACAAGAATTGCCGCGTTACTCTAATTTCTCTTTTACCGCGACAATCGAGTTAATCTTTCACGTCGCGTCAGCGAAGCTCCTTTTTGAAAAGATTTAATCCGAGCTTTCTTTACTCAGTCAACATTCAAAGCGTCGCTATTCACCCTATGAATCTACTTTGACTTGATTTTTTTGAAAGATGTGTTGCACGGATTTTTAGATTGTTTTTTATACTTTTGTAGATTTTATAGATTCATGGCGAAATTTTTTCGCAAAGGAATAAGCGAGCATTTAGAAGCTCCCTATATCTTTGATACTTGATAAAAGCATTTATAGAAGCTGTTTATACCTTTCATACTTGATAAGAGAATTAGATTTCTTCCCGCGCACGTTACATCATATATCGTATTACTACTAGCAGTAGTACTATATTTTTTCATCTTTGTATTTTTACGGTATATATTTCTGATTGTACGAAAAAGGATCTTCCATTAAAAAATGAGAATTCTTTTACGTAGATTACGGAAATTATTTTTATAGATATAGATTATAGAAATTAATAGAGATAAAAGCTGTCTTTCGAATTTATATCATAAGAATAAGGTCTTACTGGCAATCGTCCTTTTCCGTGTTAAAGCTCGTGATAAACTTATACTTGCGCGATGAAACTGTGTCTTTCACATTACTGAATAATGGATTATCTTAATTCGTGTACCATCCCCTATGACAGATATTCTTGCAAACATCAATCTCGATGCTACTTCCTACTGTTGTCAATCACACCTGTTTCGATCATTAGTTGCCAGCATGCAAACCAGACGATACTCTCGCCAAAATCTAATCTAGAATCAATCAGGCCAATCGACTCTAGTCGAGTGCCGAATGCACAATGAAGACGATATCATCAATCAGTGCATGATGCGCATGCATTTACGTGTGTATGCGTGTGTGCATGTAGTTATATGCGTTTACGTGATACCGGTCTCGATCTATATGGACGATCAACGTTGCGTCAGGAAGTGCTTACCCCTTTACCGGAGTGCGATCGAATAATCAAACTCGTCCTGAAACCGACCGACGGACCGACTCTCGGATATTTCAATTCGATTAATGTTTTGTGTATAGATCAAAATTCTCGGTGGCCGATGACGCGAATCGAACTTGTCTCCTGTAGCACGCGATATCCGCGGAATATATTCTGGTTTAATCCCATTGACCACAGAATGTCACAATTTTAATCTAATATCCGCAAGATATCTCAGTTCGATTCCACGGTATTCGTAAAATATTTAATTTTAATATGATCTGAGCAGAGAAAGTACCTTGAAGTGTTTTCGTGAAATAATATCGTATCGAACAATTATAAAAATTGAATCTTAAAATATGTCGTATTTCTATGTGTAAAAATGTATATACTTCCTAGCAAAGAGAAAAAAATATGACATTTTAATTATTAAATCTACCACATTGTTTTATAAAATTAAAGTTTGCGTCGCAAGTGTGTAACAGATATCTTTCTTTGGAATGTAATGAAGAATGATTTGTCCTTTATGACATATCGCGGATAAAATGACGCGACAGAGATCGAGAGAGGAAAAATGGAACGTTGAAAATATCCCCGAGAGATGCCTCGGGCACATTTATCCTCGTTTGCACACGGATCAATTCTGAACGTTCGAAAATTCTCGGGGAATAATCCTGGAGATCATTTACGACATTTCGCTACGCGAGGCGCTCGAGCCCTGGATCAAGTTCCCCGTCCAAGTACCTTGTGTCGTGGCGCGAGGAGGGTGCGGTAGCGCGGGCGTCCGGTGTACCCCGATGGTAGAGCGCCACGATGCTCGGGTGGTGATCGAGGGGTGGGCCCCTGAACTCGATAGCCGTCGTGTCTATCACCGCGATGGCTGCACTAGCATCGGCCCCCGTCGCCGTCGCTGCCCCAGCTTCTGCGCAGCCCCGATCTCTGCACGCCAACACCTAATCCACATCGCAGCCATGCACCCTCAGCCACCCACTTTGCGCTGATCTCTAACCGCTCTCAATCGCTTAAGACCGGCCGATTTTTCGCGATGGATTCTTCCAAATACGTTTTGAAAAGATCTCGCGGAATACGGTTTTGTAATTAACGTACTGTCCAAAGATGAGAAATTTAAACGCTGGATGTCAGTGGGGCATTGCTACGTCCGTCGAACCTCGGCAAACTAATTAAGTAATAAACGTTTCGCGTATTTGCCTCGGAATACAGCGGTTCTATTAACAATCCCGCGATTGCACTCCTCCTTTTCTTTTTCTAAAAACGCCAGTCGCTAGCTAATCGAGCTGATGAGCAATTAGGGCTCGATTAGGATCAAGCTAAACATCAACGTCCCTCTCATTGTAGGTCTAAGATGATGATAACGTGATAAAATAGATTTGTTGTTGTAAACGTTTGCGCGATTTAATTGCCTGGCTTTGTTATAATTTAACTTCTCGATTCTATTTCGGGCTAAATTACGGCTGTTCGAGTTTTATCGGTATAACGCGAAGATCGTATCTGCTTTTCCTGCCGGAATTTCAATTTAAACTTGCTTAGAACAATCGAACACCCCAATACTGACAATGAGTCACGTTAATTTCAATTCGTTCTTCTGGCGGTTTATTACACAAATTCTTCTTTTCCAATAAACACTTTACACTTGTTTGAAAAACTAAAACATGTTTAATCAAATCCATGCGTATTTATCGCTAAACGTACAAGATTACGATTTAATATTGGCAGAACAAAGTGCATTACAAAGCTGACTACAGTAAAAAAATATAGCATAAAAGTTATAATCACATTAATAAAACAAGTGAATTGCAGAATGACAAATAGCGGCTACGTGACGCGACTTAAACCAATAAATAACTAATGGGCGCAAATCGAGTGTTATTAATAATGCACAATGCTTTACGACGCTAAAAAATGCTAAAAAATATACGAATATTTCATATATGTAGATATATATAAAATTAATATATAATTTCATTTTTATATTTTTTCAGAATTTTTTTATTTTATATCTTGTTTTTAATTCCAAGCGAGTCGTCAATGTCAAGAATTAAAAAGCTATTAAAAAGTTTTGATAAATAAACCACGTTGTTCCTGTGGCAGAAAATATTGTATTAATTAAAAAAAACATACATCGCAAATTATACAGAATAACAAAGTTGTTACAGAAATCGCATTCATAAAACGACAAAAGTGTAAAACCTTCAATTTACTTTCGTCTGAATTTTTCGCAGTGGACGTCGTAAAAAAAATATATTGATCCGCATTATCATCGCGTATTTAGCGTTAAATACGATCGTCCGAATGTCACATTGCTTTGAAATCTCATATGCGATTTTCAAAATGGATAAAATGGAAAAATTATATAAAGTTGAGCAATCGTTTTTAACGGTAAATGCGCGACGAAAATACGAAATATTGTTCTTACAAAAGCGTACATACATGTGCCTTTAGTTTTCAATTTGTACTTTAGATCTTAGTCGTTTTGCGTGCAATAAGCAAAAGAGGAAAACGACGGAGAAAGAGTGAAAGTGACGAAGAATACAAATCGATCTCGTACGAAAAACGTAGGGAATAATGCGCATTTTTCCTTTAACAAACGAACCAATAGCGGCCAACTCTCGCTTAATGTGTATATATCAAATTAATTATAAAAATATATTATAAATAACTGTGTCATATATCATAAAAAAAGAAAATTACTGTAATGTAGTCTATTTTTTTTAGCACTCTACTATACGCATATATCTAAAAATAGAATACAATTTATATTTTATAAAAGAAATTTAGTTTCTTTTCCTACAATTTTCAATTGAATTGTAACCGTTGGTGTGATATAAAATAATTCGTACGTAAAATTAGTGTTTTTTCATGTAAGGGTATCGCGTGCAAACGATAGCGTATTCATATGCCGCTGGTTGGCCACTATTCGACATACATAGAACGATAATGTCATGTGATGTACGAGGACATGCACGTCAGTCGTGTTACTCTACTTAGGCGGATGTTAGGAGGTAATAAGTACAAGAATATTCAACGAACGCACGTTGCACCAAGTAGCAATATCGTCGAAATAATTAAGGTATCCGCGATATCGAAAGCGACTAATTGTGAGTCCATTCAGTAATCACGATAGCGAACCCAATACCAACAAAATAAATTACACTAGACAAATTATCCGAATCTACAGCTACGCTCTACGCTACTTCAAGTATAAAATCAAAAATAAATAATCACGCATAGAAAATGCCTCGATGTTTCTTTTTTGTCTGCAACCAACGAAACAATAAATAAGTTTTCTACCAGCTATAAACTAACGAGCGATTCCGCACAAGTCTTTCACTCATTGAGTGTCCTAATCGAAGACATCTGAAATTACGTAAGGTCCCTCGATACGCGCGATTATCCCGCGAATCGCGAATTTAATTTCGATAACGGATCGAGAGGGAGAGGAGGATTTATCGTTAAAATTAAGATCGTGACTTGCGGGATATCTCATCTCCGGCTGTCAACGCGATTCTGGCAGCGTCTCTTTGCGCTCGTGCACCTCCACGTCGACGACGATCGACGTGCAATCGACACCCGGGCAAATGCGCGCGCGATCAACACCGTTAGCGGACTGATCTACGGTCTTGGTCATCCGATCTCGCTGGACCACCTCGTTGGGGATATCGGACCCATCGGCGGTCTCTTCTAAGGGTTCGTAATGGCCCGGTTTCACCGACGGGGTTCGGCTCAGTGGTGCCTGCGACCGTTTTACTTGCTGTCGCACGACGCTCGCGTCCCTGCTTACCTTGTTCAACGCGCGTAACATGTTATCCGGCATGTGGTCCTGTATCATCACCGGGCTGATCAGCACCTCGTCGAAATCGCATGGACTGGCCCACAATGCCTGGTACACCGGGTCGTGCTTGTTCAACACTTGTCTGAAATTCAACGTGAAAGAACGCCTTTGAGCCAACCGCGAATCCCCTAAATTCGTATGAGACTATGATTGATATATCATTTACTTCTGTTATACGAGTTCTCTTTCAATATTATAATTACTCCTTGATGAAGCAGAGAAATTCTTGTATCTTTCATTCATATATCAGCAGCATAAATTAATAATAAAAAATGTTTTTTGTGCTCGCTATAGAAATTCAATTTTTCGTTCAGAATGTTGGAGAGCTGAATTTAATATTTTTAAAGCAATCATGTTATGGAAGTTCGTTTTAAACACTTATATCAATTTCGAGGATGGATGGCAAAAATAAAAATCACTAAATTTACTGATTTTGTTGAAATAAGTATTCGTAACAGAAATCTTTAGCAAAACTCTTCTGATAGATATCTTATTCTGCTATACTATACGTTAGATTATGTATTATTTTGTACCTTAAATTTTATTATAATAAATGAAATAAGATGTCATGCGTGTGCTAATTTGTTTCCTACAAGAGATAATTTACGATGTAGAAGCATGCAGCTCGATTCACATAAAAACTGTAATCAAAGGGCTATAAATATTAAATTGCCCAATGAATCATGATAGATATATTAAAGCTATCAAAAATTACCAAACCACTTTTCTTGGCGTATATCATCCGTGTGGAATATTCTAATCATGCATATGCATTGTATATCCCGAAGAAGATGTATATAAATTCTCGAAAAAAGAAAGAATTCTTTTTTCTTAACAATCACCGTTGTAAATTAAACTGTATTATACTATTTTAATATAATTTTTCTTCTTAAATTTTTAAAAAACTAACATTGGTCTTATAAAATCTATTGCAAAATTATATATAGTTCAAATTTTATGTTACATAAAGTATTTTGTTACACCAAAATGTAAGCGATTTATACAAGAAATAAAATTCAGATATATGTGGGCATACATTTTTCTCGGGATATTATAGGTAAAAACCATTACGGAACGAAATTCTGGTATCGAAAAATAGCGAGAAAGAGTAATATCCTACGTAATAAATATAGGATATAGGCCCAATAGAGACGCATGCGGGCAATATCTCCAAAATGCAACAACTCAGAGCAGTAGTCCTGAAAATGTAAAAATTCTCTGATAGACATACCTCCAATGCGTCTCATACTTCTGCCTAAAAAAAGAAGGCGCGATTAACTTTTCATTTTTTCCGACTCGACGGAGCGAGATCGAACTTGTCTCGCCCGATACAGAAAGGAAACGATTTAGCTTCAGCGTAATCATTCTTTTAGCACCAATAGAGTTAATTTTATTATAATGGAAAAATATAACGGCGTGATGTTAAATAAAAAAGTAAACAACTGGAGCTAAAAATGTATTATTCGGATATTAAGTATTACGATTTTCTCATGTATCTCTCGTTATACTATTGTTAATAGAAGTATATTTAATTTTAAATGAGCGAGACTCAAAGTCATTAATGACGGTGAAATCCAATCTTGGAATAAATAATTTTACGAAGTATTCGAGATCTTCTATTTTAGATACGAAGAGAAATACAATTATTAGCTGGTACTGACTCGCCCTTGTTCGGATGATGTCGCACCACGTGTATGATCCGTCCTGGCGGATATAGGGGCCTGTGCAGAGTCAGAGCGATGCTGGAATCGCTGGGTACTATGGTCTGTGCGCGCGCCCGGTCCTTGTCCCGCTGGTATTCGCTGATGCAACCACCGGCCTCCAGGTTGGCCGCCGACGTGGGTGTCGACCCGCAGCCGCAGCACATCACCGAGCACGCTATTGTCTTCCACTGGAATAATTCGCGGGCAAGCCGATTGTGCTCAACTATCGATCCAGGCGTGACAAATGTTGATCCAACTTGAGAGAGTCTTTCTATTTTGTTACCTTAGGATCGACGCTTCTCTTTATAGCGTTGATGAGGTCCGCCCTCAGACTTTCCATCTGTCGAAGCCCGATTCTCGGTACTACGTCCTTGCCCACCACCACGGAGGTAATGAATTCCTGCGTGTACTGCTGGGCAGGCATACTCAACAGTCCACCGGGTGGCCCGAATGAGAAGCACATCAGGTCCGGGTAATCCTGCTTCAGCAGGATCGCGAGGATCGCCGCCGTGCCAGCACCCAACGAGTGTCCCACCAAGATCAGCCCAAATTGATGCGTACCCCTAGAGGAATTCTGCGGCAAAATTCGACAAAAATTCCAAATCCTCTTTTTAATCAATCTCAAAATGTTCTTAATTAATTCTGGCATATATATATATATATACTCTTTCTAGGATCTCTAGGAAAGTCCAATTACAAAAATATATATTGAATACGAATGTTCGAAGTATCTCCAAAATTGAATTTTATATATCTACAAAAAAAATACAACGGATAAAAATACGAACATTTTACGTTTCGATATGTTTTTACCAAAACCTAAACATAAATTGCCACACAATTTTAGATTATTTTAAATATTTAGTTTTGTCTCTGTCTATTCTCGACAATTTTTTTATCGCGATAAATAAATTCAGTATACGCGCGCAACTTGGATTGTTTATTCATTTGGTACGTTTACGTAACGTACGAAACCGAAAGATTTAATTAAACCGAAATGAAATACACTCAACGATACGTTGGCGGGTTAAATCCGCGATGAAAAGGTTACCGGCACATTTTGCCGCAAGCAAAAACGTGTGGATGACCCGGATGGTAAATTTTCGCAATGTATATTCAAGACTTCAATCGATGAGAAAGAGCGGTTTACTTTTTATCGTGTAAAAAAAAAGAGGAAGCTATTAAGGTCCGAAGCAAATGCAATAACTTCGTGCTTTTTATTTTAAACGTAAATAAATTTTTAATATGTATTTTGTTATATATATGCTAAAATTTGCGCTTATATTCGCTGTTGCGCTTGTATTCCGTTATTAGTCGGTTATCATGCAAATAACGAGGTAACGTCGATAACACTTCGGGGCTATAATATCGTTTGTTTCGATAACGAGCGACGGGGCACGACTCATTTGCACATAATATGCTTACCTTTGCGCGAGCACGCCCGATAATGTCCTCCTCCAGCAGCTTCTTGCGTATATATTCGGCGGTCTGCACCATCCCCTTGTGTCCGAACCAGTCCTCCCTCGGCGGCGACAAGGGCAACACTTCGCCCTCGGCGTTCAAGTCCGTCAGCACGTCCTTCATGCTTAAGGTCCCTCGTATACTGATCACGATCTATATATACGTGTAAAAGAAACGCGTGATTGAAAAGGAAGAGATAGAAAAAGAAAATAAGGAAGTCGGTAATAATTCTAAAGAAAAATATAAAGTCTCCGAGATGTTAAAACGGTAATAATTAATATAATAGATTAAAAAACCAAAAAATTTGTTAATTAAACTCTTTTGCTGTTGAAGAAAATGATTAATTCTCCGGTTCACAATTAAAATCTTATTCTAATCTAGCTGATTCTATCAAGCATACTTTACCGTAAGTTAATCTGAATATCGATAGAGGATAAATCTTGAACTCTTCGTTTAAATAGCTAATGCAGCTTCGCAACGATTAACGAACGATAAACCGCGATCGACAGCGACAAACCTTTCTCTTGGTGTAATCGAGCGCGACGTAGAACGGCGTCTCGCCAACGTCAACGTGGAAGGTCGTATAGACGACTTCGATCTCCCCAAAGTCGAGCATTTTGCTCATGGCGGCGTAATTGCATCGGCAGCAATTGTCCTCGACGATCGTTGGGATGTCCTCGTGACGAGGGCCGCACGGAAGGCAGTGGCAACATTGCAATCTGCACCGCGTGGAGGAGAAGATAAACAAGATAAAGCGGAGGCGACGTCGTGACCAATGTATCTGTGTAGTCGCGGATGAGGTGTCACGGAGAGAAAACAGGCGTGTCACAGGCCTGTATATATACGCGAAAATACTGGCACAACGAAAAATATAACGGCATACAGTACCTTTCAAATTGACAATCTGTCGCGATCAACTCAGTTATAAGTTATGCACCTGTTTCGTTTTATTCTACAACGTTACCGTTACGTCTCGCAGTTATTCGTATTTCAATGTATTGACTTTTGACTTTAATAAGTATCCTTCAACTTTTTTCTCTCACACTTTCTTGTTAGCTCCGTTTCACGATATTTTCCTATGTCAAAGTTTTTTTATAGACTTACGTCGCAATAAATTCAAAATTTACAATATACCTGTGTACAAGATGAGTTTTATAGCATTATGAGATATGAGAAGTAAAACGAATTTATGAATACTCAAACGCAAAGAATGGAATATCCTTAAGATAATCGAGAATAGAGAGTATTTTTTGTTCTGTAAGATATTTTTTATGCAACGTAAATCCGTAACAAATCTATGTTGCAAAAAAATTCGCTTTTAATCTTTTAAAATTAAAAATTTTGTCTGTCGGTGATATTCCGATTGTAATACTTTGTTATAATTACCTGGAAAACACATATTAAGCGATAATATGGCAAGCTTCGAGCCTCGGAATTACCTGGTGCATAACTGACAGATTTTGGTGGAGGGATCGATGAGAAACATGGGCCAACCGTAGGCGGCGAGGGCAAAGTGCATATAATGGATAGCCAACTGGAAGTGGCCCAAGTCTCCGTCTTCCGTCAGGGACAGGAACTTTGTGCGCGGAGTGACCGGCACTCCCGACAGGAACTCGTACGTGTCGTTCTTGCGCTGCTTAACTATCAACTCGCGCTCGATTTTTTGAAATTTTCTGAGCAGCACCAGACCAGCTACCACGTCCGATGGCACCACGTCCAGGTCGCGGAAAAAGTCGCTCAGCAACCGGGCGATGTCGGCGAACGAGTTCTGCGAACAGCGAACACATCATCGTTCTTCCTGTCAAAATATTCGCGATACAACGCACGATTCTTTGTTGAAAATCAAAATAATTTTTCTTTCTGCAAAATTCAATTTAACCTTTGCACTGCTCCGTGCTTTCTCTGTGATCTCTATTCAATTTTCTAAATTCAATTTTCTCTATTTAATCTTAAAATTAAATTCTTTCTTATTTTCTTAAATTAACATTCAATAAAAAATATGTTCAAAATTATTTACTATTTTCAACAGATTTATTTTCAGATTATCTACTACTTTTATACCAGCAATAATAATAGTTTTAAGAAATGCATTCTTATACAAAATGTCTTTCTAGACCTACATATTTCTATAATTAGACATAAAGATTTATTTTTCTGGATACCTTCTCCTTTAATTTAATTCGTTCATGCTACTCACTCGATTGCGATCGGAATTACCCATGCAGCAGAACAACAATCTGCACCTATTGTCCCAGCTGTCCTGGTAGGCACGTATAACTTTTCTGCAACACGAGATGTGTACATCGTGTGTTTACAACATTCGGATATTCTACCAAGAACGCTAACGCGTAAATCCAAGCAGTCGTAAAAAGCTGCACGCTAAAAAATTTCGCGACAGTACGTGAGTACGTGGAACGTAAAAGATGAATGCACGACGAAAAACGGGCATCGCAGCACTGCTTGGATGCATTTAGAAAAGGGGAGCACATTTTCCAAGAGAGCTATTTTCCGCAAAATAATCTTACTCTGTCCGTTTTTTCAAGTTTTATTTGTAATAAAGCCAGATTCAATATTAAACCACGTTTGCTTGGCATTGAAAGTATAAAATAAGAAGAAAATAAAGATAGAAATATGAGAGATCGTTTCTTATCTCCTTTCAGAAAAATACGTGAGAATGTGAAATGCTTAATTTTATGCAGTTTGTAATTACAATGCGCATAAAAATGCAAAGAGAACGTCGCGTGAAAGAAATTCTTGTAAAATTGAGAAAAAAATAAGTTATGCTTGAAGCTAAAGCGCTGGACAAGACGCAATGGGCAAAATGTGAAAAAGAAATTACGAAATATTTTCATATATACCAATAAGACAATAACTCACCGTTGTCGCCAATTTCGACTTCTGCTGCCGCTGCGTTTGTAATGCAATCTTGCCCCCCTCGATTCTGCCTCCCTCATGCTGCGCTGATACTTCTTCATCTTCACCCAGGACCTGCCAGCGGCATCGTATGTGCACCAAATGGTCACCATCATCAACGCCAGCAAGCACCAGTTCGATATCACCAAACCTGTTCAGCGCAATTCAAATCGATTTCGCGTTTGGCGACATGTTTGCTCTACAGTCGAATGTTAAATTTTGCAAAAATAACACAATATTCTTGCGTAATAGAAAAAAGTTGAACATATTTGCTAACAACCGTTGCCGAAAGAAATAGGCATATATTTGTAATATCTATATTTTCCAGTTATTTGATAATAATATTATATTTGAATATCTTCCTATTTAATTTAAAATTTTAAACTTATTTATTTGTAAGTAAAAGTTAAATACGCGAATTATCAATCTCAATTGTTAACTGTTTGACTAGTTTATAAAGACACAGTTTTATTCTCACATTGCCTCATGATATAGATCTATCTACGGACAGTTAATCGATAAATTTTTAACACTGTTACGAAAAAACGCAGTTATCGAACTTACCTAGCATAACATCCTTAGCTTGGTCCACTGGACAGGTTTGATAATAATGCACTAGCCAAGTAACACCTGCGCACAGCCATCCGATCTCCACCAGTACCAAGACTGAAAAGAAACCGCCGTAAAACTCCATGTCGTCATAATAATCCCATTTTCTCTTTCACCCCCGATGCAACGATACGAGCGAAATAACTCTCTTATAATTAATCGGTACGCGGGAGAATTTTCTTAAATAAAAACGAAACAAGGTTGTAAAGAACAGGAAATTTGGAAATATTATCTCCCCGCTATTATCTCTCGTTATTATGCACTTTTCTACGTCGTTTTAGCTTACGCAAAAGCCTTTTTATAATAATGAGAAAGTACACGCTTGTCACGTCGACATCACGTTGGATAAAAAGATTGAAGAAATCGATGACATGCAAACTCACAAAAGCTTTCTTCGATGTCGCGAAGCTTACAATAGCGGGTATCAGCGCTCGCCTTCCAAAGCGGAAAAGCACAACCGAGGGGGTGGCTAGCGCGGTTTCCGCCGGCGAAACAAATACAGTTGACCCAGTTGCGACAATAACCGCGACTGTCGATTTGAAATGCTTTCGAATCATCGCATAGGATTAACAAATGAACTCGAAATATCTGGTACACCACCGTCGTGACGTTAAATTTTAATGAGATAGTAGGAGAAATAGCTACATTTTGTTATTTACTTGTACGTTCCTCGAGCAAAAATTCTATAATATTCAACATTAAATATCCGCTATTAAGTTCTTTTTAAAGCTTCAGCCACAAAAAGTTTAAATTCAATTTTGATATAAGGTCTATTTGAACCTAAGGCCTAAGACGCGTGATAAAACTTCAACCTTTTCTTCTTCTCTCATGTATAACTTATAATTCTTCGTACGTGCGGTAGATTTCTTTATTCTCGATACGAGTTTCAATCCTTACCAAGGTCCTCACCGATCGATGGCCCTGAGTGAACCAAACAAACTTCTGCTCGTCGGTGCACCGACTGAGAACGTTAATAAAGGTTGACACATCCGTATCAAGACTACCAGATAAAGAAATCTACAAAGAATTAAGCACGTAGAAAAAAAAATAGAAAACGTTGTCTCAGGCCTTATACCTTACATTTATAATTTGTAACAAATAAGTCGATTAATTTTATTAAATTTAAATTCATCAAAGATATTGTCATTGGGAATCAATGTGACAATGATATTTCTTTAGATTAAATATAAGTTTAAGTTATGTTCAAAATAATACATAAAATTCGATGACGAGAAAAGTAATTGGTCAATTAATTCGGCTTCCTAGAACTTAATATTTCGCGTCACTCCATTTACATCATCTGTGACGTTGAATTATAATCGAATCGCGAGTTTATTCCGCGAAATTTAACGATACTGCGATGAAAAATAAATCACGGAGAGCGAAAAGACGCTTTAAGTAAAAATGAGGGCACTCCGTATTTTAACGTGTATACATAAGTCAAAACTGCTCTCGTAACAGGCAAACGTGGAAATTCCTTAAAAAGGCGAAAAATACTCGGATACAAAATTAGAATTAAAATGAAAAAGTGCTAGTAGCGAAAAATTAAAACGTGTTAGACGTTTACATATAATACACAACAACAACAGGGGATGTTATATATAACGTGTAGCACGACAAATATTATGATTGTCATCAAACCATTTCATCAATATGTTTCATGCGTTGACGGTTTCTCAATATTGGTCCATGAAAGTTTAATAATATTCCCGATAGGCAACGCATCGGCATATCGAGAATAGATAACTGATCGCGAGCGATTAAAAAAGATTCGTATCGCATGAATTATGACGAAGCGTTTTTGCTATTTCTGATATGTCATATCTTTTTTTCTTTTTAGAATCTTTTGTTGCAGAAAAAGACAAGCGTAAAAATCAAGATTAAAAAAAAAACGTGAAATAAGATTGTAAAAAGTTCAATGCGGTTTTAGGGGCTGTTACGAGTTTTATTTTTTATTCCGCTTGCCGCTTCGATCGAGATGTAGACATTTGATTAACAGTAGATAAGTACAAGATAAAGATACTCACATAGTCGGAAGTAAAGGACGTACTGCATCGGCGCTCTCGCCGTTGTGTCCAGGATGCTGCCCCTCGTCGCCAGGAAGCAGATGGAGATTTCCACCGCCATGCAGACCGCGAAAAGACCTTCATATCCGATCACGTATTCCCACAAGAAAAGAATGCAAGTATTGCTACGATCCCACTCGAGAATCCCCAGTAGAACACCTAGCACTGTCAACCTGCGAATCCATAAAGAAGTCCCTTTAAAGCGAATAGAATTCGTGAGGTAAATACACCTAAATCTAGTTCTCAGCGATAAATACATCTCGGGGATTTAAACCTTTGGCAGCCTTTGAACGCGGACACAGTCATATTTCCTAGTTTACATATTTCAAGGTATTAATCATTTCGTAACAATAAAGAACTTCATTATTATCCAAAAAATTCAAATTCGGGAATCAATTAAAAAGTAAAATTATATAATAATGAAATTATGTAATAAATAATGTAGCATACTTCTCATCGGATGTCTGTAAAGAGATCATTAGGTAACCTAATTGCTATTATGTAATCGATTACATAACGACGGCGGGATATCGAGTTCGTCGTTGACGTTATTAATCAGGGTACGCTTTCAACTACATCATCGACGCGGCCACACAGATAAACGGCAGATATAGATAAAGGCGGAACAACCTTTCGCGAATGTTGACGTTGGGAAAGTTTGCATATTCGAACTTTACGAACCGCGGCGTTTTGTTGCACACGGCGTATAGATCACCCTTGCAGCACACGCTAGATAGAACCATTCGGGACCATCGGTGGACCGTGCAATGAATGCAACCGCATGGAACTGCAGCGAGAAGCTTTCAAGCGGTTTGATCAACCGGAAGCCCCATTTAGTGAACACTAGACAAATGATCTTCGACGCGGTGTTTTTTGGTCGTCGAAAGCTGCCAGGAAAACGCCAGAGAAAATTAATTCCATGGAAATTAATTCCGTTCTAAAAGAAAAAAAGTATTGGCCCGTATATCTCCCGCAGATATTGGTAAAATAAATTTTTATTTTAATTCGTTTATATCAAGGAACTAAAAACACTGGGATATAGATTATTCATAACTGTACGTTAAATCTTTGTTTTACATACGTTGGAACTGTGACCGTCTCTTTATTATTATCGGAAATTGAACAACGATTAGAGCACCTCTGAATCAACGATAGTAAAGAATCAAATTTCGAAAAATCTGAATAATTAAGTTACGTATAAGTAAAAATTAATAGAATGGATTATACATATTTATGATATTACGGTAAAATATAATATATTATTGAGATTATTAATAACGTCGACCTCTAAGTAAAAATTGATGTGAAATTCTGTCACGGACAAGATCTCGTCTATATCCTATTGACCTTTTATCTTCGAGATATCAAGGATATGTTTGCCAAGGTAATAGCAGTCCTTTCAAATTGAATGATGGTGACATCGTACGTACACATATGCAGTACGACATATATATATATATATATATATATATATATATATATGTATATATATATATATATGTATGTATCAGCCAGGAGACGTGTTCTCCGTGACACATAAAATATTTCTTCCCCGAGATCGTTTAGACACCTAGAACCGACCGCACCTTGCACGCACAAAGCCTATTTTAAACGATCTATATTTTACAGACTGCGGACTAGGGATTGTCGGTCTGTCAGCTATCGCTTAAAAGTATATTAATAAATATTAAAAAAAAAATTTTTAGTTACGAATATGCACCTTGCATTGCGCGATGCATCTTGTACATTAAAATATTCAAAAGATTGCATTCTTTTGCAAAATATAACATACATATCTTTTTGAATAAAAATATTATATAATTTTCTTTGCTGCGATATTTTCTGTTGCACGTAATAAAAATTTCTTTGTTACTTAATATATGAAATTTCGCACTGTACAATAAAAATACAAAAGTATATGCGAATAGAGTTAGATACAATAGTTGGGACATCTCTTTGTGCAACCATGCTTGAACGTGGCACGTGTCGCGCATAAGGTAGATCGACCGTAATGCGAACGAAGAAATCCAAGGCAAAGTGAGATAAAGAGAAGGAGAGAGAGATTGAAAAAGCGACCAGGAAGGGAGCTAAAGAAGAAGGAAATGCTGCGAGGAAACGAGAGATAGCAGACAACGAGGCAGAGGGTCGTCAGAACGTTGGATGTTGCTGCGTGGTGGTTTCGTATCGATTTACCTTGTAGCCGGCTTTTCTGCCGTTTCTATCACGGGCCGTGTCGTTTCTCGCCTCTTCCAGACTCGAGACAAAACGGCCGAGAAAAATCCAAAGCCAATTCTCGTTCTTTGCGATTCCTATATCGAAGCGAATTAAGGGTTGTCACGGATATTTCTCTCGAGCGCTAGAGATTTCATTTTAATTTTTTCCACCAAGATCTAATTCAATTCAATCCTTAACCGGAGAGCAATAAAGCAATAAAGGTGTATCATATAACTAGAGCATCCTACTCCCCTTTTCCGTACTAAAAATAGCTGATCTGTTAAGAGCAAGTTTGCTATGGAACGAACGCCGCGAGTGGAGTTCGAGCAGATACCAAGAAAACAAATAGAAGTAACACATTTGAAACAAAATAAAAATAAAAAATAAGTTTGTCGAAAACCCTTACAATTAAGAATTCATGTATTATACAGAATATCTTTGAAATTATACATGGGAGTCTTTTATATTTTATAAGATGTAAACTATGGCTTGTCTGCGAACGGCGCGGCGGCGTAAACGAAATTGCGGCAATCAGAAACTTCGCATTTTGTCGGCGATTTGTATTCCGGTAACTTTCCCGATATTTGCATCGTGGCCTTCGTTCCTGCGAGCTTGCCTTGCTTCGCACCCTTCGAACTTCGGGGGATGTCAATTTACGCAATTACTGGTTTGATTACCTCAAGTACGCGACTTACTGAGGTATGCGCGATTTATAAAAGCATCAACCATTTCGAAAGGGATTTCTCCTCGAATGTAGAATTATTTCGATGGTACATCTCTCTATAGCTTTCTTTATCATGCTTATACTGCATTTCAAAACTTTATAAAATTGCTTTAAAAATAAGAAGTAAAAAATATAAAATTTAATTTTTTGACGTTACCACGATTCAATATTCGACAAAAATATAAAATAATTTTTGTATTTTACATTTGAGTGTGTATACATGTATACGTGTAGTTTAATATCACTGCAGAATCATATTTCACATTTCTGTATTTTTTGACGAAAAATTTTTCAAAGGCATCACAAGATATATATGTATTAAAAAAGTGACACACACAGAATTAATCAACAGCAAAGAGATTCTCATGCTAAAAATTTAGCGCTGCTGTTCAACAATTCTTACGCAACATTTTATACGTAATATTGTCATATAATTTTCACATCATGTAATTTTCGTCTAATGCGATTGTATAAGTTGAATAGTTAGTCGTTTAATAAACTTGTTTGAGATATCAGCTCAGAATACATAATAGTGACAATGTTCCAGCATTCTCCATTCAACGCGTTGACCTTACGCTACGATTAGAGTCTAGCATCTATTGTACATTATGACTCTCCCAAAGTGCCGTTGTGGAAAGCAACAGAACACTATATGATACTATATGTTATATTTGAGTCACGCTACGGATAACATATTCAGATACACGGAAATTCTTGGGCTAATTCCGAACAAACAAGCCCTTCAATTAATTACATCATTATATACCTGAAATTAATATCGCATTCGAGACACAATTTAAGGCAAGTATTAAATTGTAATATAAATTCCAGGTTAAATTATATATCTCTATTGTAACGAAACAATACAAGTAAATGCCAAAGCGCGAACTTTCCCGATAATCTAAATAGCGAAATCGAAACGACTACACTGTTACTGTACGATACAATAATATCGAAAAAAATTCTTTGCACTTAAACGATATTATTTTAATTAACGGTGCATAAAAAAGAATGTCAAGAGAGCAGTGAATAGCGGCAGTGAAAAGAGTTGGCGTTTTGCGCGGCCGGTCCGTAGAAAAAACGCGATCCAATTAACGTCCAGTTTAACATGGCCGCTTTCAACGTCTCATTAACCAAATCTCGCAAAAACTTACGCGGATGAAAATAGTATATTGTACAACTAGTGGGAAAAGTGGTCGATTCTGAATGAGTGCGACCATCACACTCATTTGAGCTCGGCCACGAGTTGTTCATACTATTTTTTTTAACAAGAGCGTGAAACAAGCCGCTTTTCGCGCTTGTTTTACAATTTCATTTCTCCACTAGTTAATAAATGGGCCCATTTCACGCTCGCGTTAGGAAAACTACATTTCCCGCTCCTTCTCGAGACTCGTTGATACTCTCACCGATTTAGCTGATGGAAATTTAACGATGTACTTCGTACAGAAAGTGGTTTCGTTAAATCCGTGTTATGTTTGCTAAATGATAAACATCAATTTCTGTGATATTATATTTCTCTGGTCTTTTAATACTGTTACTTAAAAATTATTTCTAAGAACCGTTTATTTTTTAAAAACTTTTGACAACTCCCGTAAATCGATTTAGATTATTAACGATTTATATATAGTTCCGGCCCTATAGTTATAGATTTATCGCAATGTATTATATCAGTTCTCGTAATCTTCTCATCATTTCTTCAAGAGAAGAATAATATGGTCGATAATGTCTTGTGCATTGACCATATAAAGAGGCGCCGTAACGTCTGCTCTTCAATCTCGTGGAGACATTCCCGATAATCTTGTGAAATCAGGTCAATCTATGAGCGGAAATTTGACGTTAATCCCTATCACCCATCATCGAATAACTTTTAAACATTTATATTTAATGTGATTTTATACTTCGTAATAAATATGAGGATCATTAAAGTCGGAGAGCAATAAATGCGACTGTTTTCTGTGACAAAGTGTGAGTGGTGTATTAAATAGAAGGGACGCGAAACCGCACTAATTACCCGAGCAAGTTTCGAGACAGCTGTATCGTTGAATTTCGCGGATGAGGAATTTAAGACGATCTTAGTATTGTACTTGGAACGTGCGAGTACGTGCCAGAGAGATATAGAGAGTATAGAGAGTGTTAACAACACGCGGGGAATTTCGACTCTCATACCCCGAAACTGAAACAATCAATGTTTGTTGTATAAGCGAGGAAACGAACGAGACGAAAAGATAAATGAAAGTCCTCGACGATAGGTCTTTCCATTTCCGAGCTGCGGAATTATATCGGACATTCCAATTCCGAAGATGTCTATATTTGAGCGGCAATATAACATGTGATCCATTAACTTGAAATCGTCATCTTTCACTTCGGAGATAAATCGCGCGAAGATACATATCGTTACGACTAATGGCATAAGCAATCAGTCATCTAATCTTTCATTTTCAAAGGAAAATTATTTTTACGAGATATATTTAATTATTTATATGTAGGATGATTTTCGCGTTTCAACTGGATATTAACTTTTTAATGTATCATTAATTGTTAAACTTTCGTTTAAAGCATTTTCCCAGAAAACGCACGACTCGAAAAAAAAATCGATCGCTCAAAATAAATCATAAGAATGAAAATAAAATAAAATTTGTAAAGTATAAGGACGGAATAAATAATATATAAGAATAAAGGAAAATTTGTAAAATATCGTTTTTTTCATGTTTCTGGCACGATTTAGCAAACCTTTTTTTTCGAATACGCTCGCGAGAACACGAACGCGCGCCATAACGTTTTCACAAGACTAATGTGTAATCAACAACGCGGATTAATTCTTGCCGAGGAGGTGTTTTGGAAATTTCCGCGATGCAGGCGCGCGCGGTGCAATGCCGCAGTACCCGGGTAATCGTAACCTTTGACATTTAAACGTTCCTCATATCCGGTCGACTAAAGCTCAATACCGTGCTCGCGGAATTAATGATAGAGAAAATCAGCCGAATTAAACGTCGCATGTTCAAATGTCGCCGCGACTTGCGATAAAAAAGCTCGTTCTTTGATTTTTGATTCAAGGATCCTCGAGAGCTTTGCGATGATTCTATACGCGACGAAATTGACGTGCGTTGTATATATTCCCGCATTTCTGAATAATTTAAGTGCGCCGTATTGTAATATCAAACATTAAATCTGGGAGTTGTGAAGCAACGAGCAGTTATAAATCTGCCAGCAAGCGCAGAGATACAAAAATATTAATATGTTGTGTGTGCACTGCGGTAAATTTTTATTACCACTCAATAATTGTCTTGACCTATAATAGAGTTAACACGAGATCCGAGTATCCAGCAATGCTCGCAATTGCTGTAGCAATCAACGATACGACCCGCATGATATCGGGAAATGGTGAGAAAACCGGAACAGTTTAACGAAACTCCATTACGACTATATATATAAACCGTGCGCGATTTCACACGCCATGGCGACTGCATTTCTCGGAAAAAGCAATCTCGGCGTAATAAATTCGTCGATTGAGTGATCATTGCGGACAAAGGAAATAAAAGATAAGCGAAGATACAATTTTACGGGACGATTTAACAGAGATCCACAAATGCGTTTTCTTCTTCATGTCGACATTTGTCAAAATTTGTTGGCGTGCTAAGAAACAATGTAGTAGCAGAAGAAATTTTATTGTATATGGAATTCTATTTGTCAACGGTTTATCTCTAAAATACTTGAGAAAATGTCAACTGGTTCAAGAGTAAAATTTGATCTCAAGTCTCAAGATGTCCAATGAAACAATAGAGCTAAGGAGCTTTCACTAATGAGAGTCGTTCTCGAGAAATAAAAGCCGAGGTCGAAGCCTAAAAGGCCAAATATTCCGAAAATTCCATCTGCGCGATCATTTATATCCCAACGTGACCGAAACTGCCAGTTCTCTTTATACGTTACGAGCTACAGGACAAAGGACTATTTATCGCTGTGAAACGCTGAAGTAGTATACCGGGTGTCTCAACATTTCGTCTTTCTTCTAAATCTAAATTATAGACATTAGAAGCCAAAGATAAATGGCAATTGTTTTAATATCGGAAAGATAATAATTTTCTCGTTGTGTAAGCGATTAAAAATCAAGAAGTTTTGACTTAAATTTGAGAAATGAGAATATAAATATTAGAGCCTTGATCTTCGCTCAATTTTAAATGCAGTCTATTTTAAGAAAATCTTTGATGTTTAATTTATCAATGTGTTTAATGTTGAAAATACCGAAAAATCTGTGCTAAAGAAAATTTAGATTTGCTCAAAGACTTGACGGTTGCAATACGATTTCTGATACACCTTGTATACCGATTTCATGATTCGATGGGGATAGCCGTTAGGCGAATTTCATGAAGGGGACGCACCATGGATTTGCATCGCCGTGGTAAAAGGATCCTACACCCTCGCACTAACGCTCGGGGATGCTGAATCGTTTGATGACGGTGCACCCCGTTGTTTTAGACTGCCCCCGCCGAAGGCGGATATTGAACCGTTCGTCCAGAAAAAAATCGAAAGTCGTAAATTTTGTGTGTGAATATCGACGTGACATATAATATATATATTATATATATGGTTCAGTATAATCGCGTTTTTATCACGCTTGTTGTACTTGTTACAATTTCATTACATAACATCTATTCGCAATAGGAAGCTTTTCGCAATTTTATTTCGTAGAAAATGTTATATAACGTAAAATACAGAATAACAAGAAAATCATGCAAGAAGAGAATTATATGTATATATTAGAATGTGCAAGAAATAAATATCAAAATAATTTTGAGACAAAATTCTTTTTCTATTGTACACGTAAACAGATAATTAAATAAAAAAAATAATTAAAAGTAATTACAAAAAAATAAATAAAAGTAATTACACGCGAGATATTAAAAGAATCGCTTAAAAATAATTTGTTTCCAACTATAATTTGAAATATTCTGATGTCTGCTTTTCATGAATATTTCCTTTCGAGTCACAGGTGAAGGGAAATGGATTGCTATCGGAGACTTGTTTTAACAATTATATCGATTCGTTTTAACGAAGTGTCATTCGTCGGCTAGTCGTTTCACGAGCACGAGAATCGCGAGAGAAGTGTGCGTATAAGCGATCGTCGGCAATTAATCGACTTCGCGCACAGGCAGGCTTGATTTACGGCGACACGATGGCGCACATTCATAAAACCTCGACAAGTTTATTAAGCGCACCCGATGTAAATGAGAGATCTGGCGAGACTCTACAGTCTCATCTTGTCGCCGCCAGAGATGGACTAGTGAACTTTGTTCTCACAGAAGCACTCGTCTCTCGTACTTACATATCATGAATCATATGAATCGAAGATCACAGAGTTATAAAGTGTCCCAGCAAGCTATTATCTACGAGTTCCTTGATTAATTTTAACTGATTGTGAGTTTTTCTTTAATATAGAGATTATAATTCGATCGCAAAATTTTAATTTTTAACACATATACGCATCTTTATATTTATATTCCAGCTCTAAATTACGAACTTATTAAAATATCAATTAAACAAAAAATAAAATATATGCTGTATGTAAAAAAATGTAACAGTATATAGTTTTTAAAGTTTAATATATTCCAAAACAGATCACTCTCGTAACTAATTATTCTGAAACAACATTTGTTCAAAATATATAAAAAGTTAGCAACAAATTGTGACGTGACCCAGGTAGCCGTGTGAATTAAAGAGTTTTACGCGCAATAATAATTTTCTCCTGACACTTTTTTTAAACACACGAGAAAATTAATCTTCAAAATATATAAAAAGTTAGATATAAATTTAATAATTTCCTCAAAAAATGTTCTTTAAAAAATTAATTAAAATGTTCTTGCACATTGTTGCATCAATTAAAAGATAAAACCCGATAATACGCCAAATGTATCAGGCAAAAGGTGGATACACTGTACTGATAATTCTCTCATACGGCTAGAAAAAAAAGCAATGGTGCGACGGCTGGGACATTTTACGGGACCATGGAACGTTTGAAGATATTTATGATTACGCGCGAATCCGTTTATCCACGTGTGATCCCGGACCGAAAAGTTATCGCATATTTATTAAATCACGCCGACCGAATCATCGTCAAAACACAAACGCAGCGAGAGTCGCGGCACGGCGAACCCAGTTGCGTGATAAGATGACATTAGGCTCATGAATAAGACATGTCTCCTCGCGAACATCTTCCGTTACCCAAGAAAATCTTAAAAGCCTTCGGCGCGGGAAAAAATATTCATGACGTAATTACGGTCGCAACTGAATATTGTATCTCCTTTCTTCGCGCGTTCTTTGATATATGTATACCTTCTACTTGCTGAAAAACTAACACTCAAAAATTATATTTATAGATAAAAATATATTATCATTATTATCACTTTCTTATTTCGATGAAAAAGTTTCTTTTTCTAGTTTTTGTCATATCTGTGAATTTGTATTTTCTTTGCATTACACTGCGATTATATCCGTAACATAACTTTCACCCTACTTCCATCAAGTTAAAGATTAACATGTATCATGCTATGAACCTGATATACACCGCGAGGAATAGAAGAAACAGACAACGCCGCGGCGAAATATCTGTAAGATGTTGCCAAGAAGGTGGTGTCAAGAATTTTGCCGCTGACTTTCAGAGAGTCAAAGGCGGAACGCGGAAGAACACTTAAAACGCGAGGGAGAATAGGATCCTATTTTAGAGCTTTTATCATTTGACATGCGACTGTTGCTCGTCAAACAAAACTTTCGAGGCTTGTCGTCTTCGCGGTCGTTGAGCCGCGCGCGATCGAGAATTCGAGGGAGAAGATGCGGAAGGAATAAAATATTACTGATTACTGTTTCTCGTCATAAAAATAATGGTTGCGAGCTTCTCGGCTCTTTGAAATAATATACATACAAAAGTCTGAGGCAAACTGTATTTCCTGTAATTAATATTAATTTATAAAACTGGTGATATATATATAATTTATATCTACTACAAAAAAGTATAATAAAATACGCGTGTCGCATATTTTTTAATAATCACTTTTATAATCGCGCATTATTTTCGATATGTACTATATTATTAGCATTACAAAATTTTTATTTATTAAAAATAACAGGATAACCGAGTAAAATAAAAGACTAAATAGAGTGAAAAAATAAATAAATAACAATTAAGCTTCTGGGAGAAAAACATTTGTATCGTGATAAATACCTATAGGTTTTAGTGTAAAGGAGAAGCATCGTAAAAGATACGTCGCGTGGAGATAATTTTTATTGATTGGTCGTCGTTCCCCGCCGCCGAAGCACCGACACTTTAAATCCGATAATGGATCTGCGATTCCGAATAGGACATGGAATTGAGATTACACTGATTGCACAGATGTCCGGAGCATGACATCAATGATATGTTTTACTATCGGTAATTACCGTTGGTGCCATGTAGCAATATCGAAAAATAGTAAATTTGATTCAACGGCACGCCGACATGAATAAAGATAAATATAAATAGTAAAGAAAGTAACGTCATAAAATATATAAAAGTGATCAACAATTATTAACAACTACTTTTTTAAACTGCCGATATTAACGTGATACACAAATTATTTTCTACATAAATATATAAAAATAAAATAATAAATTCTAGCTGATCTCAAAATAAAATTAACTTACACGGAGTCAACTGTCGCATTTTCCTTCTTCTGTAAGTCAGGCGAAAGGGAGATACAATAATATCGATAAGATCTACAACTACATTAAAAATGTTCGTGTTTGTAAAAGTTGGGTGTACCGCGGTCGTGCGTACCTGACTGACGTATTTTATACGTATTTTAAATCTCAACGAGCTTATAGGCTCGGATCTATACTTAGCCGGCCGCACGACGAAGAAAAAATAGTATTCGGTACACGTGCATGCGGATAATGTTACAGTGATTTTTTAATGGCTCGTGTACACATGGGAGAGGCGACTTTAATGCGCTTAACAACCATTATTACTTGTAAGTGCAAGAGCACAATTTCCTAGCTTTTCCGATCGCGGAGATAAAACACTCGCAAGATCAACATCAATTAATCATGCATGCGTTAATACGCAAGATTACATCATATGTTGTCAAAGTTGTGTGCGATAAACATGTATAATAAATGCAAACGATATTATTGTGTAATTTAGCAAGAATTTCGAGAATTATAGGACGGTAAATATCGTTATTCGATAAAGTCGTTATTTTATTATTAATATATCGTGTCACCATATCGATCACTCATCGATAATTTCATAAATTATATCACATGTCTCGAATTCACACAAAGAGTTTAGTATATGATTAAATGATCTTATATAGTACAAAGATATATATTTGAAAATATATGTTCTTACGAATTTCATAGAAAGATATTTAAATATTAGTCACAATATTATTATTAGTATTATTATTACGTAAAAATTATTGCACAGATATAACGAAGAAAATAAATATAACATAGTAGTCATATACATTTTCTGTACA
The DNA here is from genome assembly GCA_030770255.1 of Temnothorax ravouxi. Lineage (NCBI taxonomy): Eukaryota > Metazoa > Arthropoda > Insecta > Hymenoptera > Formicidae > Temnothorax > Temnothorax ravouxi. The sequence goes on from JASTWP010000021.1 coordinate 216,847, forward strand.
TTAATTCATACTATTTCTCACGTAAGATGCGTTCAAAAATTACCGATTACTTAAATACATCTTATTAATTCATCGAAATTATAAAAATTCTATTAAAATAAATTATTTCAAAACAATTTAAGAGAGCGAAATGACGTATTTTTCGATTGCGATCCCAACTCCGCACACAACCGTTAAAACAATCGTGTTTTATCAGCGTGGGTTGTGATATCCATTGATAAATATGTATAGGTTTAGAGCATCCCATATAAACAGGGATCGAGGATCACTGTGCGTGGTACCGAGAGAGAGCGCGCGAACGCAACCAAACGCAACGACAATACGCACGTGTGGCCCCCGCCGATTGTGCAGAGTCACCCTTAAATGATTCATAGCACGCGCATAGAAAGAGAGAACCGTTCGGAGAACAAAAGTTCGTAGTCTCGCTCGCGCGTGTTAAACGTATCGATCGGCCGCGACTTTTTGCAACTGTGACGGAGGCGAGAAAACCCGCGGAACGAAAGTTGCGTGCCACAAGAGCGCGACAATAAGAAAAAGTTCGTTTTATTTTACGAGATATACGCGCCGCCTCGGAGAGAGAATGCTTTACTACTTTACTTAAAGATTCAGAAAACGTAACCGATGGAAGAACGACGGCGGTAGTAAGCGTATAGAGGCAAATGTCAAACTTCCTTATGCGACTATAAGCGAAAGAATTCAGATTTGTCTTATATATGAAAATATGTCACTGAATATTATATATGAAATTGTAAATGAAAGTACTTAAATATGTATATGTTTTCGTGACAGGCAGGTTTAATTCGAGATCCATTTTTACGGACGATTCACTCTGATTAGCTTGTTTGGCTATCAGCTCCCCTGACAACGACAAGATTGCGGGCTGTTTCCTATTTTCGTACGCGCAGATTTCGCGCGACATTGATTCCGTGGATCAATAATTCTCTCTGTCTTGCACAATGTGCTTCTCACGATTAATTTATCGAAGCAAGTCGTGCGTATCGCAGATGCACACACGACGCTCGAAAGCTTCCAAATAACATTGAGCGAAGTTCGATAAGGAACTAAGGTGGAGATAAATAAAAGTTCCCAAATATAAAAATTTCTCACAACGGTAAAAGACCAATTGCCAATTACGACCTTTTCCTATTTGGTGCGGAAAAATCAGATTAAAACGCCGCGGAATAAAATGTATATGTTTATCGAGGTCATAATCGATCTCGCCAGCGTTCTTCGACGGCAGGAGAGTCGAGCCCGGGGTTAATATTTTCGAAATGCGAAATGTCACGCGATGCCATTTAATTCGTTCGTAACCCGAGTAGAGTACTACATAAGTATACGTGCCGACGAGGCACGTGCTTTTTCGCTGCTCGTTATCCATCTCTGAAAAACGTTCACATTTAAAATTGAGCGAGAAGCTTGCAGGAAGTTTTTAAGCGTATGTATAGATTAAGCGATTAACTGATAACCGATAAGCCGCGAGATCGAACTGCCGTCGACGATATAATTCACGGTATGTATGTACAAACACTCATCGCTTGAAAAATCGTCGGCCTAGAAAAATACTGCACCGACTGCACGATTTCGCACTCGCATCCATTTATCGAGATGTTGAAATGCCCGTTCGAAGCGCGCCGAGAGAAACGAGATAAAATCACTTTGCGACCGACCCCTTCGCATTTCATGAAAAGCGATCGACGCCGCGATTTTTCCGTCCGAAGAGTCGGAGCTTGAAAACAAACCGCTCGAGGAGGAAAGTTTGTTGCTGGAGAAGAGAAATGGACGCAAAGAGTACGCAGAGTTTGCGACAATAAATATATCTACGCAAAAATACGGCTAGCCGTCCGTGTATCGCCTTTTATTTTATACACGCAAAGTCTTATCATTCGATGAATAAAAAAAAGCGATTGTAACAAGAAAAATATATCAGTTATCAACTATTCGCATAAATTGTAAGTGTATTCGACATGTAAATTGTATTTGATACACGCTGATGTTTCGTCTGTGGATTAATTCCAAGCTTTTATAATATTTTGTAGTTCAGTGTAAAATTTTTCCCGTCACCGTTTATGTAATTCGTAACGATCCTTTTTCGAAGAAACTTCCTGAACTGGCGCACACACTGCACACTAGTGCAATATTAATAAGTTAGAGTGAGAAAAGTATTATTTTGTTTCACTTCAACTTATTGCACCAACGTGTATCAGTTCAGAACGTTCTTTGAAAAAGAACGGACGCGGCACATTATTGTAGAAAAAAAACCCTCGCATTTTCCGCGCGAACATAAGCTATCAGACAGAGTTGACTTGCGTAAGGAAAAAAAAATGAGGAAGGACGTGGCGCTTTCATTTCTTGCGCATCTTGAAATTTTAATTAACCTCGTTGTTCATCTCGACGTCACATCGGCGCAGCGGCGTGCAGGCGTCGTTGCACGTGCGGATTATACACTTTCCGTGAATACAGCTCACTATAGTTCGTCTAATAATATATGTAAAGTTATGCCAGAGAGCGGCCGCTCGAATTGTGCGGCTATGAAATAAACAAAATTCCCCGAAGGGAAGTTTATAATACTCTCCGAGTAATACTCTCAAAGCATACGTTTTCGCTCATTCATTCGCTCACGTTCGATTTATGATTATTATTATTCGTATACAAATTTGCAGAAATGCAGAAAGCCCGATGGGACTCTATGCCATCGGGGAATATAGTGGGATGACCGCGGATTTTGCGCAACGCGTCCCGAGTGAGAGAGAAATCGCGAATTTTAATAATGGGGAATGAAATTTGCAATTATAAAGTTTCCACGACGTGCGTAATTTCACAGCTGTAGATCGTGTGTGTTCGCACGTATACTTGAAATGGAAATTGACTGCGCGAGAGAACGTAAAGACGTCGTGAAAGACAATCAGCATACGCATATGTGTGACTAACGCGATGATGTTACATCACTATCTGTGTTATCGAACTACGCGCGACTGCCAATACATTTTCTAATCGTCGCGGGGCTCTCCTGAATCGTAAAAAATAAGAAAACAGCGTTGCGAATCGCGATCAGCTGATTCTGGAATTGTTAGCTCGCAACACTTACGTGGTCCACTTTACATTAAATATCATAAATGTATATTACATATTTTAATAATTATATAAACGCATATGTAACGTCTCAGTTTCACGTTTTACATAATATGTAACTAATCCTTAATATATTTAATCTTCAATATTATTCGAAGCGTTAGTGCTGGTCTACAACCTTGCTTTAAAGGATATTTAAGCTTTAAGCCGTAAGAAATTGACCAATCACAATAGAATGTGAGGAGAATACTAGATTGTGATTGGTCAATTTCTTACGGCTTAGAGCTTAAATATTCTTTAAAGCAAGGTTGTAGACCAGCACTTACGTTTCGAAATTAGAAAACGAGATTTGGAATTCGCTCTCCTTTCACTTTGTACTTCTATACCCTCTCTCTCTCTCTCTCTCTCTTACACAGAAACGTCAGTAACAAGCATGTCTCATTCCGGCAGCAAAAGATATAAATAAAAAAAAACCCCGCGCGTATTTTTAGCTCGATATATGCACAATACATCGCGCGTGTGGTCAATATACACACAAGGTAAATTTACAATTTTACCTCCCGCCGGGGATAGCATTAGCCGTAAAATCGACCGCGTACGCGATATTCACGGAGCACAATGGGGGAGAAAAAAAAAGAAAGAGAAACAACACAAAAGTACAAAACGAAGAAGCCGCCGTTGTTTGTCGAGAACTCTCGGCGCGAGAAGCGCTCTTCGTAGCTTGTTATACTTCGGTGGATAAAAGGCCCTCGACGCGAAGGGCTCGGCGAGTGCGATCCCGTTGGGTCGCGTCGCGCAATTCAACGTGCCCGACAACGCGGTCTCTCGAATCGTAAACACGCGCGTTTTAACGGCTCGATCGTTCTTTGACCGGAAGACGCAGCCTTCCGGCGAGTGCCTCTCGCGAAGAAAGTTTTCCAATCCGCCGCGATAGCCTGCCAGTTTATTACGTCTACAATTACTCGGCGTGAAAACTCGCGGCTACACCGCGTGTGAAAACGGTCGGTCGGCTTGCGAAGACGGATTTTCACGGAAATTCCGGGAAAGCCCGGACTCGCCGGCATATAACGGAATCCGCGAGTATACTCTCCTCGGTTCGTCGCGCAAAACTCCGCGGTATGCTAATGCAAGTATTTAATAGCCGATATGGAATTCGTACCCAGTTACTAGATCTGCATCTAAATTCGTATTAACGATCCAATAATTTCAGGGATTACAGTACGATTAAACGTGCGTATTTTCGAAATTAAGCTTCGCTTTAATTCCTTTGATAACTTTCATCAATATCCGTTGTAGTATTTGTGTATTAGTCCCAGTCTACAATAGGTGTTTTAAACCCTAAGCCCCCTAAGAAATTGACCAATCACAGTCAATTATTCTCCTCAAATTCAACTGTGATTGAACAATTATTTCTTAAGGCTTAGGGCTTAAAACACCTATTGTAGACGGGCACTCACACATTTGTATAATCCGTTATTGCAATGTAGGCAAAGTTAAAAAAGAAAAAAGTTAAATTTCTAAAATTTCCTTTCCTCCCCTTTCGATCACCGCATTCTTCCCCCCCCCCCCCCACTTCTCGCGTTTGATTTAAACGAGCAATTCGGTTCGCGAAAAAGCGACAAAGACAAAAGCAGGACAACTCACTCGAGCAGGTGGGTGTAAAACAAGAGACCGCCGGGCAGCACGAGGTCGTCGCTGCCGATCCTCCATCGTCTGCCGAACGCGATCAGGCCCGGCATCCCGTGGCGTCCGCGTCGTCGACAAACGTGGCGACATAACCTACGCGACACGCGACATCGAGGAGAAGAGAATTCACGCGCGCCGACCGCGGGCAGTGCGAACCAACGCGAACTGAAGAAGGTTGAACGAACGCGGACGAGCGGAGACGAGCCGGACCGAATCGAACCAATCAGCTGACACCGGCCGCGCTAAAACCTGGAAACGCGGAACGCGACGCCACACGCGATCGTATACTGCAGGACGAGTAACCGGAGTAACTCGCTCAGATTTGTTCCGGAAGGGAACAAAAGTATTCAATTGAAATATCCCCAGAGAGATATGTTCGTCGAATTAATCCGCTTAATCTGCTTAATTGATCCCATTAACGTTTCATTCAAATCTTTTATTCGAATTATCACACGTTTAACTGTTGCCTTTGAAATTAACAGCTGATAAGTAATAAACGGCCGTGGATTAATTTGAAATTCGAGTTAAAAGGTGTGATGTCTCGAAGGAATGCTTCATCCTTCAAACAAAGTCTCTCGTATGAAAGAAAAATGCGCAGTTTTTTTTTACAGATACGGAAAAGATTACTTTCTGTCAAATTGAAATTGAAAGATGTGAAAACGGAGAATCGCTTGACAGCGCGCTATTCGAAAATGAGCGCGAGGGAAGCTTTTATTAGCAATGCTATTCCAAAAAAATGTCTATTCGATCGAATTGCAGCGGTGAGATCGAGTTGTTTGTTGTTGCACGATAAAATCAAAAAGCTTCTAACGAGCGAATATTTCGGTTGCGACGCATCGAATGAAACGCCGGTTACACGGTCGATGAAATGAAAATAAACGGGCGCGATCGGCTTTCCTTCCAATTGCGTCCATTTGTTCACCGCGATTCTTCGCAGAGAGAAAAATTTGCGCAGGCCCGATTTTCAAAGCTGTCAGAGTGGACTAACATTCCGCTGATCTTTAAGCGGATTAAATCGATGTTACTTTGCGGGCGGCAGTATACACGTCATTGGCCGGGCTGCGATTCTCGATCATCGCTAATAATACATACGGGAGAAATGTTCTCGCGCGCGACCGACTTTTCTTGAAAAACAATGACCGGCTGCGTCGTGTCAGAAAATACGCGCGTATAAAATAAAAATCGATCTCTCGGAAGCACCCTTGTCGAGCTGAATAACGATCGGGTCTGAAAAATAGATCCCGTACCTATAGCTCCGGGCGAAGCAAAGATACATTGGTTCTCTTTCATTTTCTTAAGTGCCCAAAACTGTATATTGACTTATAATGTCGATATTATTCATTGGACAATGTGTGAAGTAAAATTTTTCGTATTATTTCTCCGTTTATATCGTTTCTTAAGATTCGCGGTCTACTTTTTTATAGATATTATCGACGATAAAACGAAACGTTGCAATATTTATCAACGATCAGCTTTAGTTTTTAATGGTTTTTTTTTTATCCAGCAAGAATGAAGTCCAATCAACTATCCGTGCTATATCAATCGCCACTGCACAGATTGATTTCCATTCTGGCTCGAGGAATACGCGCGCAAGATATACCCGGGAGACACCTGATACAGTGCCGACTTGCGAATGACAAAGGACAGAGGGAGATCCGTAAGTATAACCCGTTTACGTTTACACACAACGAACTCTGAAAATAACAAACCAATACCCCGTTCCAAGAATAATCAAGGCCGCGCTCGCACTCTTGAAAGTGATCCCCCGTTTATATGCCGTGTGTTATTATTTTCGCTCGTTGCCGCGAACGCAATCGCAAAGCCATCGGCCATGCCAATGGGCAGAACTTTGACATACACAATACGGGGGGGACCCGAGACGTACTTACGTGCGAATACGCGAATCGCGAATTTCCGAACGTTAATAATCGAACTCGCGGTCTCGTGCCAAAAGCGCGCGTGCAAAATTGGAGAGGACATACTTACGAACACAACAAACAAGCAGCTCGAATTCAAGGTGCTTTTGACGGGACGTTTGTGAGATAAGAAATTCGAACTTTACAAGTGGATCCCTGTGGAAATTTTAGATTCTTTTGGCAAAAATGTATAGAGATACATTTATGAAAAATAGTAGATTTAAATGTAGAAAGAGTCTCCATGTTCCAATTATAACGATTGATTATTACACTTCTCGTCGACTGTATTTTAGACAGATAAAAATAAGGCTTTTTCATCGAACTTTTATTTCCAACTTTGATAAAAAAAAAACATGAGAATCAACTTGAGAATTTTTAAATTGTCGGAAACAAATTGCGCGCCTTTCTTTCTCCTTTGCGAAATTTTAATTTTAAATTTCACTTTCGCAAGTTTTGTCAGAATTCATATTCCAGATAAGCTGCTTTAACTTGGACGTGCGCTACATCATTCTAGTCGGTGGTGTACATAAAATCGAATATATGTATAGGTCGAGTCCGAGAACCCGTCGAAGATGACACATGCTAATAGCATCCGTTAATGTTTAAATTAGCAAGATGACTTACATTCCAATAAAATTGATTTTTTTTGAAAAATTGGAAGAGCTGATTAATTTAGCAAACATAATTCAGCATTCTGTATAGAACGTGTGTCAGAATCTGCGACGTTAATCGACTAAGTGATCAGAGATAGCTTTTTCTCTGACAATGAGTAATTAAGGTTTTCTCTAAGAAACTGACAAATAACTATCAAGAGTTTCTAAGGAATTGAATAAAGTCTGTTCGTGTAAATGCAAGTAATTTCTATATATACATATAAGAGATTTTAATTTAAAGAAAAAGCATTTAACATTAAGAAAGAAATGGTCTCGTAATACAAAGTATCTGGAAAAATGTCTCTAAAATCTGTTAAAATTCTCTAAAAGCTGTAAAATCGTTAAAACAACTGTTGCCAAAATGCTTCAAGTAATAACATATTAAATAACGCTTAAAAATTTGCGAGGTATACTCGAAATTTGATGATCATGTGAGGATAATTATGAAGGATAATTTTATGACTAAATTACAGAATAAATTACACGTCGACTCATTAACGATTAAATGCGGATATTTTCGAATTAGATGTTTTCGTATACTTCTTTCAAGGATTCACGATAGATTATGCACGCGCTTTAAACGCAACTGGTTCATTGAATAGATCTAAATTTACAATAAGGCATAATAGCACACCTTATGATCTTTGCATTATGTAAAAATCGCAAGATATGTATATTTTTCAACGATTGCTCCTATTCAAACGTGATTTCAATTGCATCGCAAAAACTAAAGACAGAAAAAAAGTATACCAAAAAAAATATAATTATATAAGGCTTTAACATGTTCTATTAAAAACTAATTGCAAAGGCTCTAATCTCTTTTCTATTGATTTTATTTAACAGATCGACAATCTTAACAATCTTGCGTTTGTCACAAACTTTATATGTTTGCAAAAATGGAATTAACGAAAATCGTACAAAGCGAGACACGTACAAAAACTATTCACTTTTATTTTTATTTTCAATAGGATGAGAAAGAGGTTGAAAAGCAAAGCTGAGTAAACCTTTTAGTATATACGAGACCAATCTTTCGGTACTTAATTGTATCGTGTACTTACAACGACTCTAACAATAAGAAAAAGATCTAGATACGTCAGAATGAAAAAAATATTGGCTTGCTTACTGCTAAGTACATATATCTTACAACTTTTCACCGAAAAGAAGCGTTTTCACCGAAAACATTCCGATCTTCTGCTCCATTTTACACCCCTCCCCCTCCCCTTCGCTTTCTATCCCTCTATTTTATACCGCCGTTTTTATTTCCACTCACCATATGAGATGCAGGATGAAGAGGAAAGCGCCGGGCACGACGAGGTCGTCGCTGCCGACGCTCCAGCGTCGTCGGAACACCACGATTCCAGGCATCTCGCGTCGCGTCGTCGTCGCCGCCTTCGTCGTCGTCGTCTTCCATCCAAGGTGCCGGCGATCGCGAGTCCTCCACCTCACACGCGAATCACCGCTCGACTCGCCCGTACTGTCCGGCGATCGCGGCAAGTAAGCAGCGGCGATCGACGGCGACGCCGACGTCGGCGTCGCGTGCCGCGCCGACGAGCGCACTGACAGCTGATGTAACCGTGAATCTTATCGCGTTCGTCGTCCATCCTTCGGCGGCCCTGCCGACGACGCCGCACGTCGCCGTGACGGCCTTCTCCTCCTGACGGCTACCACCGACGGCGTGCCGACGAGCGACACGGCGCCGCATCGCGCCGCTCGGCGCGAATATAATCGTCGCCCGATTACTCACTAATTATTCACTGATAACACTGGGCAACGATCACGGTCAATCGACACCGTGCGCTCGATGTTCTCTTCAACGTTCTGCAAGAGGTTTTCCACCGAAGGTTCACACTACTTTTGGAACTGCAAGAAATCGATTTCGGAACACTTTTATCCCATTCCTTCATAAATGTGTATAGGAGACCTTTACGCTATAAACGGAAAGATCGTCTTCGGTGACCTCTTGTAATAAATTTTTTGTTAAAATAATATCTACGTTTCGTTGACATGTCGCACCCCGAGAAGAATACTCCTGTCACAAAAACATAATCATAAAAACCGCACAATTTTCAGGAGAGAAGGAAAACAAATTTAATTATAATTTTTTGATATGTGAGACTAACTAACGCAATTACAATTACGATATTTTGTTACAATGAAACTTCTACTGTTTCTTGACGAGGTCTGCGGTGATTCACTTGTCAATTCACTTATCACTTACACATTCATCCAGGAAACCGCAACGTACTTAACCATCAGTTTAAAAGAATAACGATACTCTTCTGCCTCGTGCAGCGAATTTCGTCTATAGACTTGTGAGATATATTAATAGCATACGTAACATTTTAGATATACTCTTTACAGGCTTAACTCAAAATCGAATTTTTTATAATTATGACAGTATTCTTCTCGATGTGCGATATGTATCCTATATGTCGAATTTGCAACATACATTTCTAACATTTTTTATGCGTCGATTAAAAATTCTATAGTTTTCAAGCACGGAAGCAATTTTTCCGATAAAATTTTTTTTTTTTTTCAATGTTGAAGTATTTTTCCTGATAATAATAGACGCTTTATCGCTGTACATAATTTCCTCTCTCTCTCTCTCTCTTAAATTGTTTAAATAAGTCTTTATTCGCTGTAACTGCTTGAAAGTATCCGCTCACAATACGCGACGTCGTCGACAAAATTGTTTTTAAAATAACGTTCAATAAACGGCGAACGGAGAAGGTCGAGCTACTCCGACTGTGAAACGGCGAATTAAATTGTCCGAGCTTTGCTAGTGAAGGAAACTTGAAGGAAACGGCACGCCACGAGCTCAGCTCGCTCGTATCTCAAAGAGGTCGAGTCGCGTTTATAGAGTTAAGTATCTCTGACTTGTGCGAGAGGAACTTCCTGCCAGAGTAGTAGCGGAGTATATATCTCGGTCTCTTTTTCTTCCACTCTCGTAAATCATGCCTGATCATGCCGCGAAAGCACGTTTTGTTCACGATCGACGACTTTTATGAATGGACGTTTGTAAAATGTGTAACGAGCGAGCCGAGCGCGACAATCTCCGTGTAACAATTTTTACGATGTAATACGAATGTCATCAATGTGTAATCACGCGGATATCGATTAGTCGCGTACAATAAAGTACAAAATTTTAGCGTAACGAAATTTCAGTGCATAATTACTCGTAAACGCTAGTGTATTAAATTAACCGTTTTCGCATTCGCATTTCATCCGTAGAAAAAAGAATCTGCTGTAGAAATTTTCTTTTTTCTTCGCAATAGCAATTTTCGCTTCACGCTATTATCGCAAACTCGTTCACTTAATTAAGCAATCCTGCGACACTTATTTTTAAAATCGTAATAAGATGTGGATTCCAAACTTTTTATGTCTCGTTTTGTTGCTTCAAAATTTCGTTGAAAGGCGAGAGAAGGCAAAATGTACATCGTACAAAAAAAGTTATGGAAATTTACTTCTTCTCGATGTTCCCGTTTCCACAAAGCGTTTAGAAATCCGACGAAAATTTTAAACGGAGTCAACAACAAAAGCGGAGTATCGAGCAACGAAAACATTCAAATTATTTGATCGCCGGCGTATTTTATATCGTGACGTTGTTGTGAAAAATACAACAAGAGACATAGAATAACAATCGCGGTATTTCCGAGACATCGATAACAAAGAGGTGCGCTATCAATTTGAGCTTGTGGCGGGCAAATAAAATATTGCCAGGTATCCCCCGCTTTTTCAAAAGCTCGCTTTATGCCACTTCGCTTTTATGAAAGACCTACATTAGTACCTATTTTCGCTAACCGAAAGAAATCCGAAGAGGATTTTAGCTTTTACGAAAAAAAATTTTATGAATTAAGGGTATACTCGCTTCTTCGCTTTTACGGCTTGTGAAAGGTTTCAACGATCTACTTTCAGTAGGGAGGAAAACCTGTATTTAAAAATGTAAAGAGAATTTATAAAAATCTTTATAATAACAAGCATCCCGAAAAATAGAGAAAAGATGATATTTCTACGCGCATCGATAAATTAGATAGGCGCGAGAAAATAATCCTGAACGGGGCATAAAACATGTATATTTAATCGCAAAAATATAAAATATTATTACAAGACATTGTAAGCCTCACGCACATTAAAAATAAATTAAAATCAATCGAGATTAACTTCGAGCATATTATATACGGAAGGATATAATTTAAATTCGTTCTACTCTCTCTTTTTCCTCTTTTGATTTCGACAAAACATTATTTGTGGAATGACTAAAAATAAGCCAATACGTCGAAAATATTCATATTGTTTAGTATCAACTCGCTCTTCGATCACATTCTCCGACACAAAGATATCCATCCGAACGAAATCGCGGGCAAAGGAATCCGCCGGCGCCGCGCCGTACCAAGTTAAATCGAATATACTCGGAAAGAAAGAAAACAAATACACAAAGCTCGTCGACGCGCAACTATGCTAATTCGCCGAGCCTACGCGAGCGCGAATGATATAATCGATATCGCCTAATTAAATTATCACACGCCGGAGAACGGTCACGCACGCGTTGTGCGTCAACTGCCACAAGTGACAAATTTATCTTCGCTTTGGTATATATATTTTTTGCTGTCGCAAATTGTTATCACCTTGTTATTTATCTCCGCGGTGACGTAACTTGGACTTTGAATGGATTTTAACGATTTCAAACACATCGTTTGTCTTTTAGAGTCTATGAGGAAGTCAACGGGAGCAACTTTATTTCAGAAAGCCGAGAGATTAGTTTTTATTTAGTCCGATTATTTTTCACACGTATTTATTTACGATCTAAATCGCGCGTTTATCGCCAAATACGTACATCAGCCGAGAGTTTAACCGTCATGACAATTAAAAATTAACTAGATTTCCAACTTTACGATAGTCAAACTTATACCAAGTATAGTTATAGTTAAACTCTAACCACGACAATTGAAGAGCAGTAAAATTTCGAAATTTTGACTGTCATGTCAATTATAATTCAGTGAATAATTAAAGGATGATACTCGCGTATTCAAATGGAAATCAAATATAATCCAATCAAGCGATATCCAAGTAACTTTCCATTAACGTACATACATATTATCTAGGATTATATTTTGAACATAATATATTTACACACCCCCAACGGCGGCACTCTTAATTCCGTTGTCCCGAGATCGATGGCCACCTGACCGAGCTTCTCCGACTTTTTCAGAACCGAAGATCGCCAGATCGCCACGCGTTTCGGCGCGGGGCGCGCTCACTGCGTGGCGTGGACGACCGGGACGACGACGCCGCGCGCCGTGTCGGCGCTCAGCCGACGCTCGGCGTCGGTTCCGTCAGCCGCGCAACCGATATCACCGGCGCGATCCCCGGCGTCTCTTTATCCCCTCGCGCTCGTCGAATGCGCCCGCTTATGCGGACGCGTTTCTTCTCGAAGAGTACACCTAGCACGCTTCCCGGCGCGTGCCCTCCTTCCCCTGTGAAAGAGGAACACTCCGTTCCTCTCCGCCTCCGCGACGTAAAAATCGCGGAACAGCGTCGACCTCCTCTCCTCTCCTCTCCTATCTCTCTCCCTCTATCGGTCCACTGGGAACGCTATCGAGGTCCGCGAAGAGAGTTAATTGACGGAAGAGGGTAGACCGATCGCTACCGGGTCTTTCCGCGATCGCCGCGGAACTTCGTGCTTCCTTAACGTCATGTCCCGTTCGACGTTCGACACACACCACACATACACACACTCTCTCTCTCTCTCTCTCTCCTTTAAATGGAGATATCGAAATCACCTCGTCAGCGACAGTCGCGTAAACAGCGTACGCTACCACCGGCCACGTGCCGCAAGGGCGCGTAATCACGATGCGTCCGCGCCGCCGCCACCGCCGCGAGAGGAGCACATCTTGACACACACACCGACCGACGAAGCGGCGAGACGCACACCAGGGATCGAACCACCCCGAGGCGCGACTGACTGTCAACCGTGCACCGTGCCGGCTCCGAGGTGGCACCCAAGACAAGCGGCAAGCGGGGCACCCCCTCCCCCTTCCCGTCCTCCGCCCCGGCTCGCCAGCGGAGCGGCGCCGAGACGCGCTTGCGTCTCGACGCCGAGCGTCGTTGCACCGCATCGCTTTGCGCCCCGGGAACGTTTGTTTCGCGTACGCGCCTCTCTTTTTCTTCTTCTTATTTGATTCAGCTGCCGTAAGTGCGTTTCGGCAGGTCGCGATCGGCAGTTTGAATTATGACTCTTTCCCCTTTGGGGTTTATTTATTTTATTCACTTCTACCAATATAGATTAACTTTAATCTCGCTTTAACTCTTTTCTTTCATCTTTTTTCCAATTCTCAGAACTAGAGAGAGATAAAGAGTAAGTTAAGCCGAGGTTAAAGTTAATCCGCATTGGTATATAGACAACAGACCATTAGATAGACTTCTTATTAAGTGTCTTATACTCACGCAGACAGCTAGGATTACGCGTGGTCGTACGCGAGCACGGGGAACGTAATCGGAGTACTTCCGTTTCAGCATCCCCTTATCTTATCGCGCGTACGTAATTGGATCACTCTCCTCCCCGATCTTAAAATAATCGTCATTCATTGATAATCATGTTTAGATTTATCAACTGCACGCCTAGATAGAGGGTAGTTGTGAACGCCGTATGTGGATCTCGCATTAAATAATCTTTATTTTATTTGTTATTTTTATAATTCTTAGCGATAGCCAAGATTTTCTACAGATTAAAAAATTGATATATTAATGTATCAATCAAATCCAAATTATGGCAATTGACTGCAGAGCCAAGCGTTATTATGCACATTGTAAGATTATATATATGTCTAAAGATTAAAATATCTGTATAATATTTTTACACACTATTACGATTGCAAACAGATAAAGCCTCTTTCTGCATTTTCGCATAATTATTTTATTCAATTCAATTACAACCTTGGTCAAAATTGGGCACCCTCATAATCATGCTGTACCGAATCTAATACCATGAAAGACTTCTATTGTTTAAAAATCGTTTAATCAATTGAATAAAATTAAGAAAATTGTTAGCGCCAAGTGATATTTTATTTCTTTCAAAAATAAATATTATTTTGCAAAAAACTCCATTTTAATAGAATGCCTAATAATTTGTCCAAGGCGAATTCAACGTAATTATTACTGAGGGTGCTGAAGATGAACGAGCTGCAAGGAAAATAGCGACCTCGTTAAGTTTTCATTGAAGAATTGATTGCAATTTAATCGAGAGACGCAGCTGGACCGATAATAATTATATCTCACGTAAGAACCAAGAAGGTGAATTATACGTTCGCTCGAGATCGATCGACTCGATCGTGGTAACGGAGACGTCGCACGAATAGCGGCACGTAAGGAACGTTTCGGGAAAATGCGGTGATTCATTTCTCTCGGGGGAAACGACCGCCGCGCCGGGGCGAAAGGCCCCTCGTGCTTTCGTGTCGCGGGTCGGAGACGTATTTCAATAAAGACACAGGGCGCATATAGTTATCTCCGCACGAATCGCTCGACACGACACCGTGGTCGTTCGCCGATTGCAAAAATTATTCGTGACCTTTTTTTTCACCTGTCCGATCTTTTATTTCCCGGTCCATTGTTCTCGAGATCTGGGCCGATTGTAGTGACGTCGGCTAATTAAAATTCTTCTCCCTGTCCCTGTATTAAATAGGATTGTATATTACAATGGGCAAAGGACATCGGTGGAATTGTAATTTACGACTGGACGGACATCGTCCTTTATTCGGCTTTGCGTTTCGAGATATAGATTAATTAAAAACGTGACATAGATGTTCGTTATTTAAATAAGGTTGACATCTTTATATCATGTGTGCGACGTTTCAGACATTTCGGACATTTTTGCTAATTGAGACTTAATTAAGTCCTGGGTAGCGATCACGTAACTTTTCTCTTAGAGCAGAAACGTGAAGGGTGAAAAATTTCATGTGACTGTCTCTTTCTATTCAACGTCAATGGAAAGAGATTGGTACCTGGTAAACTTTTCACTTTTTATGTTTTTGCCCTACGGGAAAAGTTACGTGATCATTTTCATTAAAAACAAAAAATCGACTCTAAAATCTGTCAGGATATTCTTGAAATAGTAAAATAACTGTAGCAAGAAATATATCAGGCACTAATAAACAAATCATCGATAAAGTAATTTTCTGCTTATGATACACTTGTGAAATTACGTTTATATTTCACGTCGCGGCAGTGGTTAATACACATAAACGATCTATTGGTCAAATTTATGAGCAAACTGACCTATAAAATATACTTCAGGAGTGCCTCGAACGAGCGAAAATAAATGCAGCGCGCCAGGTGTTCGCCTGGATCTATCTTTAGTATGCGCATTCGGCAGACGTAACTTTCCAGATCAATAAAAATATCCACATATCCTGAAATGTTTATTTAACAGTCTGAAAATACTCACCGAGATTATTGCGGATTTTAGAGAACCTCGATTGAACTCGCCTGTAAAGGTTAACAAAACATTTCGATCTCGTTCCTTCTCGAATGACAAATGCAACGTTTTGTAAAGATAATTTACTTCAAAAATAGTTTTTTTTTTTACAATACGATAAAATTATATACGATTCATACCTGCCGATTCTCGATACATTCTTCAGTTTTATCGTTCACCATTTGCAACAGGTAACAAATTATATTGTTTAGCATTAGTATCTGAATTCCAGTGAGTTGAAATTCATATCTTGAAGTATAAATTATCGCAGTAGAAAGTATAGATTATGACGCAAATTTGCGACCCCACTATTTTAATTCCTCGCTCGATCATAGTTCTTTATGTACCAATCAACCGTCTCTTTAATCGCTTGTTCGAAAGGCGTGAACTGAAAATCGGGTAGATACTTTCGTAGCTTCGCGTTGCTTGCCGTTTTCTTATACTGTCCATCCGCTGCCGACGTGTCATATACCACCTTCCCCTTAAAGTTGAAAGTTCGCGCCAGCGTCTCCGCCACCTGTGCTATCGATTTTTCTTGCGCCTCATCCGCTGAAAATTATCTTTTTTTTTTTAGCAATGTCTGCGGTACAGTTAATCAATACTGATAACTGTACTATTGCAACATTTTTCAACAGTAAGGATAGTAGGAGCTACAAAGTACAGCTGCAGCTACAGTATCGACAACACTGATATTTACCGAAAAATTATAAAACAAGGATTAGGAAAATAATATCCAAGTCCAAATGAATATTTACCTGACAAGATAATTGGTTCCACAGAATCATATTCTCGCAGCACCCAAATTATTAATTTTGCTAAGTCTATGCTATAAATGAATTGCCTCAAGGGTTTGCCAGAGCCCAATACCGTGAATACTTTATCTTCTGTACTTGCTCCTAACAGAAAATACTATAATTTGACAACAAATTTCAACAAATGACGCTTAAACACTAAACTTATTTTTATACCATCTTTGCACAAGTCGTAAAGTCTTCGCATTAAACCAGGTATTACATGACTAGCGCTAGGATGAAAATTGTCGTGCGGACCGAATACGTTGCAAGGAATCACACTGGTGTACAGTCTACCGTGCTGATCGTGGTAGCCTCTATTAGCTATATCTATGAGTCGCTTGGCATAGCTATAACCGTAATTCGAAGGATGTGGCGGTCCATTGTGAACCTGAAATACATATAATACATACTGATCTATATAGATTTATTACAAGCCAGTGTATTATTTAATATATGTGTTACTACCATAGTTTCGTCTATCGGATAAGACGTCTTATCGGGAAATATACAAGTGGAGAGGCTCGAAACAATCTTTGTGACACCATACTCGTGAGCAGTGTGCAGAACATTATCATTCATATGTATGTTATTCCGCTGCAATGAAAAAGACATGTAATATTAGGATCACAAGCAAGGCCATATTAAAATAAAATTATGAGATACATGCAAGATATCGTGTCCTTCGGGATATTTACCAGAAAGTCTAAGTTGTGCGACATGTTGTGGAAGAGACCACCGACCATGGCAGCCAAATGAATGACATGTGTCGGTCTGTGATCGTCGAATAACTTCCGTGTGCTCTCCTTATCGCTGCGAAAAGTCATTTGATTGATTTAAAATGTCACGTAAGTGACAAACAATACTTTGCAATCCTGCTAGTGACTCGGTTGATTTAACCTCAATCTCACTTAATTTAACCTACCACAAGTCTGCATCTTTGGATCCGACAAATATCCACTTTTCGTTGTCCCTCTTGTCGTGCTCGATAACATTTTGAATGGCTCTACCAACGAGCCCCGTACCGCCCGTTACAAGCACAACATTCATGCCGAGATCATTGAAGGGATCCTGAGGGATCCTGTTGTATTCGTGACAGCTGACCAGCACAATGGCTGAGTTCCATGCAACTGGAAAGTGGAAAGCGCCCTCCATTCTCCGTTGAAACGTGTCACCAGCAAAATTTTTTTACAATTAATCAACTATAATCATAACATTGTACAAAAAAAATGTCCGTAATGACTTGACAATACCATCATACGAGACAAAGGAAAAAAAAAAAACTTATCTTTTTTTAGTTCAACATGTGACTAGTTATCGGCAAATGATGTAGCCTTATAATTCATCATAGATAACGTTCGATGATCAATCATCGATCCAGTTTCTGCATTGAGAAATCGCGAAATGAAATGAAGCAAACAGTCAAAATATTGAAGAGAAAAACATATTGCACATTATTTGTCTTGTGACGCACTGTTGTTGTATTAACATATTCGACTTGTCGACTAACATATTCACAAATTTTCAAGATAAATAAGAGTAGCTTGATTATTAAGAATCTCTTTATTTCCCATGTTTTGTACAAAATAGAGATCAACTTCCTTAATGAACAACGGCTTAATTTTGGAACATATTATCCCCAAAATACATGAATAATAATTTCTTAAAAAACGGCTTAATCAGACCTATCGTTTATTGGTTTTGTAACTTTAGTAGAAGACAAAGTTTAAATAAAATAATGCCCTAAGTAGAAATACATGATGATGATATTTCATGGTTTGTCCTTAATTGTTATTTTTTCTTCATAACATGTGTCATCACAGTATGATTACAAATGCAATAAATTTCAATCAATATAAGATCCTGACATGACGAAATATCATCATCATGCATTTCTATCTGGGATTCTTTGTCTTGAGATACTAATTGTAAGAAAATATTTCGGGCAACAGTATCATATTCTAAAAATGTGGATAACATATAAAGATTAAATATAACCTAACCTAAGACAACACGTTCACAATTATCTCTAAATTAAACATATTGAAGCGATGAACGACGAATCGCCACCTTCGAGGCTCGTATTCTTCGCAATTTTCGCGAATGTTTCTCTTTTGTCTTTATTCAAGAGCAATTAATTACATAGAGACCTAAGAAAGTTTGGAAAGCCATAAAACATCTTGTAAAAACTACAATTCCTTTCGTAGAGCAGTAAGGAAGGAATAATGTAGAAATTCTACCAATTATGTTCTACGCTAAAAACGATTTTAAAGAAATTGTGACACAACGAAAACTGCATAAAAATTTTTTGTTTAAAAATCACGAAACTTGTCTAGGTCCCTAAGCACATCTGTCATGTTTCAGCGGATCACAACGCGCTAAAATAGTTGGCCACTAACGAGAGTTAAACGAGTGGATAGCTGGCACTGGTTGCTATGCCGCAGTGATTGTTCTTGTTTCTGGCCATCTTAATGTAACCGTCTTCACCCCACGTTTCGCCCCAACTATTCTTTACCAGCCAATAATCTTGGCCGGTCTCCGCGTCCGTACCATAGCCGACGACCAGCACGCCATGGTCTAAACTTTCTTCACTGCAGTCGGGATCATAATACACTCCTAAAAAATGTGAGATATGAAGTATGAAGAAAAGAGAACAAATAAAATAAGTTTAAATCTTACATAAAAATTAGTTTCACTAATTATTATGAACAAAATTTCCGACTTATAAGATTAATAGCTTTATACGAACTTATTATCAAGTCAAGATTTTTAGAAAATAATTTATTAACTATATTAAGTAAATTTATATGAATAATATGTACCTTCACGATAAAGCTGGAAAGATTGATGAGAGGCATCAATAGCGACCGAGACCGGGCCTACGGTGGCAACCGCAGCCTTTAGCTTCTCCTCATCTCCTTGTGGAATATCTACGTATCCTACATCGATAGCGCCGCTGTTTCTCGGATTGTATCTGCAATTTCAGGAATTTAATTAATCATTAAATTCTACGAATGTTTCAATTATGCTTCTACAATCAATACAAACCTGCACTTGTCATTCTCCGCTTCATATGGGTAACTCTTCTCAGTATCGAGGCCTCTGTTGTCTTTAACATATTGGAATGCCTGATCCATCAAACCACCATTGCATCCATTGTTGCCGTATTTGCCAGAACAGTCGACCAGGTTTTGTTCGCTTAGCGACACTAAAACGCCAGTATTTCTGAAATGTTGTCCTTCCAAAGACCCAGTCTGCAAAAAAAATATTGAGACCATTCAAAGATATTAGTATTGTAAGTATCGTTCAAAATTATTAGTATTGGGAAGACATTAAAAGATAGACTTACGGTTGAGAATGCCCAGCAGGATCCACAGTGTCCTTGATCCTTAATTGCCGTGACAGCGCCATGTTTCCTCCAATCGACCTCTTTTGGCAATTCAACGTTAGCTGGCGAGATAAACGATGCTCCCCCCACAGACTCTTTTCCAGCGCTCACTGACTTATTGAAACCATTCAAAGTACTGACAAATTCATGATGCAACTACAAGAGAAATATACGTTTCATGAAAAATTGCTCGCTTCCTAATACAGATAATTTGCTTCTCGGAAACTTACCATATCTCCGTATTTGTTCATTCCCAGTTTGTAGGGAACTTCCTTCATCTCATATTTGCGATTATGTTCGGCGATCTTGCGTGTGTTATCAAGGAAGATTTTCATTCTATATCCCTCCTCAATCGGGGATTGGTAGACCTTTTTATGATGCGTCTTAGAATAATAACAAATATAATTAGTATTTATTTATTTTCCAGCTATTTCAATTATTATTAATCTCATTTAATTATTTCAATGTTATATACTCGAAAATTTCTCGCAATCGTGCCTTCTTTGATTCGCTAACAAGCGTTGGATCAGATTGTCTGCTATCAAATACTTACAATTAGAACAACCTATCAAATATTTTACACTGATCCACAACATTCAAAAGTAATCTGTGACTGATAAACAAGATATCTATATTAATGTTGTGTCTAAATGTAAGAAGTAGTAACTGAATATGGGGAGTTAGACTTTCATTATACTTTATTTAACTTTTTAGATTAAACCTCATGACGCAAGACGCAGTAACCTTACGCTATTGGGAAGTGCGATGGTTTTATACCTTAAAAATAAACCACTCTGCATCCAAAATCTTGTTGAAGGAAATGGCCTGTCCTGTGGCAAGGGCGGCCAGTAACAGCAAAGCCACTACGCTCTTCATCATGACTCCTTGGTTAAAGCTACCTAGAATTATTTCAATAAAATATAGGTTAGCTGTAAAGTCATTGATGTGAAACGAAGTAGCTATATTGTAGATTAAAAAGAATATACTAAAATGTCATGAGACAATCCTGTTCGAGCAAACTCACGGATATTATTATAGTGCATTATCAAATAAAATTACAATCTAACAATAAGGCGAGATAATAATCTCGATTGTCTCAGATATTGAAACGCTGAGCAGACTTCCAAATTTTATATAAAATAAAGATGATGAAACCAAAGTATTGCCAAATTTATGATGCAACTACGAGAGAAATGTACGTTTCATGAAAAACTGCTTGCTATTAAAACGGAACTTTGTCCTGATGCCGCAAATATAAGCATGAATGAAATTTTACACAAAAACTTGAAAAACGCTATACGTCAGCGCGACCACATGTCATTTTTGTGGTTATCGCTAAGGTTATCATCAAGAATTTTCATCACATTTAGACGGAACCATTTTGTTCTTCCAGAATTGTCGAACGATATGCGTGTGTGCAAGTGCGTAAAAAAATGCCCCGAGGTCAATCGAATGAAAATCTCGTCTACGCCGCTCACGGTTTCGACACAATTTCTACTCCTGCGTCACAGCCTCCGGAGTAATCGCTCGATTCGATTACCTATACCCTGCCGTTTGTACTACAATTGCGGTTTTAACAATGCAACGAGTGATTCATTTTTTTCTCGCGACCACGGAAGGCTACAAACCTGCAATGGTGCAGCTAAGATGACACGACAATAATCGCTTCGTGTCCAGCCTATATATGAATGTCCACTGTTTGGGCGGAACACGAGACGAACGCACTATCACGTGGAGATAAAGAATCGCAAAATGTCGACCTCGCGATAGCACGTTCGTGCGCGTCAAACAATGAGCTGCCTCCAGCTGTCTCGCTCACGATTATCACACACGAATCAACACCACACACACACACACACACGCGCGCGCGCGCGCACAGGCTATATTCCGATATTTACTGTCAGCAAGTGCGTCAGTACTGAAAATCTGTAGTATAAGTGACGTAGAATATAAAAAAATTATAGATCTTCAGTAATGAAAATCTATAGTATGTGTGACGTAAAATATAGAAAAATATGGATTTTCAGTACCGACAGTAAATATCGGAATGTAGCCATACACATTTGCACACACGCATTTACACTCGTACGTGGTATCCAAGAAATTTCACCTCATGGCCAGAGTTTCTTTTATCTTTCTTTCACGTAAATCTTTCAGACGCTGCTCTCCGAACGTTTCAGCCGAGACGTAAAAAAAGAGATTATCACGTTACTCACGCGATTAATATATATTTTTATCAATGCAAATTAATTTACTCTTTATCTTTTTCCACTTCTTAAAACTAGATGAATCGAAATTAAAGTTGATCTGCATTGGTAGAAATGGACGAAAGACTTTAGAAAGATTTTGAAGCTTCAAATATCCGAAATTCGCAAACTGCAAAACAGCGTATACAAATACGTGAATCAATTCTTGGAAAGAGAGAATTAAGTCTCCCTTAATTAATTAAATTCGCGTTAAAGATCTCTCCAAATTCCTCATAGAACACGCTCCTAAACTTTGGACCCGTAGGTTTCTCTCTCTCGTCGAATTCTTCAATATATAACATTCCTCGGTCAGTACCTCGATATTAGTCGAGAGTACCATTTATATAATTCTACGGCATCGATCGACCTTATCTTCCTTTTCCTCGAAATGCGCGATTACGATTATGCGTCTCTTGCGAATGTATAAAAAAGAAAACAAAAATACACGACTTCTGCGCGCCAGATGCGCATTTGTTGATGACACCCAGCATGATAAACGGATTTGTTGAATCACGTGATAAGCATGTGTATATAGAAAACGATTTATAAATGTACGTCTCCGTCTCGCGACGTTGTCTCATAGCTCGTCATGCATGTATTTTAATTAGTTTCTTGTGATTTCTCGTACACGAGAAATGTTCCGAGCACTCGGATATAATTTTGTGTTTCAGGCATTTGCATTTTCGCGTATTTGAAGCGCAATAATAATAATACGACTCGTTTAAAATATAAATTGTTAAAATCATTAAATTGCATAACAAAGTAAAAGGATAAATATATGATATATGGCAATCCAGTAGTAATACGGTAATCCAATTAGCAGCCATGATATCGTCTTTCGTGTATCAATCACACGTTCGTTTGTTCAACATAAATATATATAGGAAAAATGAAATTATGTTAACTTTCCCTCTTATTGTTAGTTCGAATTCTCTACTAATGCAGATTAACATTTTAAACTTCGGTGTTCAACTTACTTTTTACCTTTTTTCAGTTCTAAGAATTAAAAAATGAGTAAACAAGTAAGTTAAAACGATTGAAGTTAATTTGTACTGATAAAAA
The DNA here is from genome assembly GCA_030770255.1 of Temnothorax ravouxi. Taxonomy (NCBI): domain Eukaryota; kingdom Metazoa; phylum Arthropoda; class Insecta; order Hymenoptera; family Formicidae; genus Temnothorax; species Temnothorax ravouxi. The sequence goes on from JASTWP010000021.1 coordinate 240,128, forward strand.
TAGACATAATTAAGTTTGCAAATGAAGTTAGTGTGCCATCTAATTTGCATAAATTTTACAGAGTTGTTCATTAGTTTCGCTTTCAAGATCAACATCAATCTTGAGATAACTGCGACCGAAACGAACAGATTGTCATTCTTCGTCATTCCTTTCGAAGATTATAGATACTTCTGCACCGGAAGCGTCGTATCTAGGAATACATTCACGATAGTTCGGAGTTGTGACAAGAGTGCGCACGTCCCGATGTTTGTGATTAGTTTGTGATTAGTCACGGCGCTTGATAACAAATGGACAATATCCTATAACAAATTGATCTCTTTTAAGGTCTATTTAGATCTCATCCGGATCTGAATGACTGTACAATACAAAACGAGTAATTGGATCGGAGTTACGCATACGTTGAAACACGACGAACGCCTTTGTTATCGGATCCTCTTGGGTTAGCTATACACGACTCTCGTCGATTTTTGTGCGTAATCTCTTTACGAAGCGAATATCTAGCCTTCTTGAAACCCTTATACGGCACCCGCGGTCCCGAACCGGTCTCGATATGGCTAATGAAACGAATTTAATAAGCGCGAATCTAACATGTATTGTATAAAATAAGATGGATGGCACCGGAGGAAAACAAACAAAGAAAAATGTGATCCGCTCGTTTCGGTTACGCCAATTTCACCTCTCAGACTCTCGTCGTTTTCTTCCCAGAGATAGATGCTAAATGTGTCCCTTATTTCGCTTTAAATAAATAATTTACCTAAAAAAAGAAGTTTAAGCGAAATGAATAGATTGCTAGAAACAACAGGACAATGGAGCAATCGAAACACGTACTTACGAGATCTCTCTCTGGTTCGTCGCTCTGGCTCGCTGTGGTCGCACCTCGCACTCCGGACTCCGGTCTCCGGTGTCTCCGATCGTAAGGCGACACCACGGGCGTAATATGACAATCGCGACTATTGCCAACGAACGGCGTCGCTCTTTTGTATTCTTCTTTGTTCCCTCTCCAGTCTCCAACATCACTTTCCACCACCATGAAACCACGTGATTCAACCGACGGTCGAGCGGGTCGAGTCCGTTTGGCATCGCTCGGATGCGCGCGTCGCGCGGCGCGTCGTCGCATTCGTCTGTTTATCGGGATCGGGACTTGTTCGTCGGAATTCCAGCGTGACGAATTGATCTCCCGTGTCGGTTTTTCGCACAGAAGGACGAGAGTCGCGACCGCGAGTCACGTCACGTGCCCGCGATACGAAGTAACCCAGATTCCGTAATCGTCTAACGGGAGGGAAACTGCGAAGACGACGCGATCAAAGAGCTCGTGACGATTCACCATCTCCCTATATCGTGTATTTTGTTTCTTTTCGGGCGATAAACAGAATGATGCAACCGACCACATTTCGTTAACATCGTTTATATTGTTTCGCCACAATGCTGTGTATAGAAAAAGGAGAGATATCTATATTATTTTAAACAAAATATTTGTCAATATATTGCTTTAGCTAAAACGACTTATTTAAAAAATTGTAATGTTTGAGATGGCTGCGGAAAAAATGTGATGAGAATTCAATACACTGAATAAAGAGCTGATATATAAATGGTTACTTTTATTGCTCTGCAATCAGCTACGCCAAAATCACATTTAAAAATAATATTACGAAATTTTTATAGTTAACATTCAAATTTATTTTCAGAAAACTGTTTTTTGACTTATGTCATTATTGCGGCCAATGAGCATTTATATTGTTTTCTCATAATGTATGTGTATATATTTTTTTAAACAAAATGGATATCTGAATATATATAGCGCTGAGCGCTCATTGCAATGATAATGACAATTTTCTCAAAAATTATAAATTAATGATTCCAAACGTTCAGACTCATTTTCTGGAAAACGTGCGTTTCTTTCTTATATTTATATACACGTCATAATATGTATTAATTAGGATTAGGACAACTTATATGTTGTTTTTGCTGAAGTTAATTTTTTATTTGGGAAAGTATGCATATCCACGTGATTAGAGTATCTTTATATTCGAAAAAATCGCAATTAAAAAACGTGGCATAGCCTCTATTGTCCATTTCTTGTCATTAACTTTGACTTTTTAAACTAGAGAAAAAAAAAAGTAAGTCAAACCGAGATTAAGATTAATCTGCATTGTTATAAATTGACATACTTCAATCAGTCTAGTTTTGAAAATCAAACTCGTAAAGTTCTAAAAAAAATAATGTAATTAATCACGTAATTACTTGCGATCGGTAAGAAACTCGCGCGCTTATTGTCGTGCGATAAGGCAGGGATCGAAACGCAACGGAGGAGTCGAGGACACGAGGACGAGCAGGAGCGGGGCAGAGCGGTGGTTCGAAGGGATCGATAGGAAAAACGTTACAAAGCACGGTATCATGTCGTCGAAGAAGATATACGATCTCACGCCGGAGCAACGTGAAATCGCGTTGTGGAAAGACGCGAGGCGGAAACAATTGCGCGAATTGTACTTGAAGCAATCGGGACACCCGACCAAGAGCCTCCTCGTACGTATACGTGCGGGCATTTAACTTAACCTATAGGTCGACAAATATACGTAATATTCGTCTCCACGCGCGATTTTTACGCCTATTTAAAATTGCCATATTTTATTCGTCGTTAAAATTTATCGCCCAACCGTATTTTGTTATGTAACTCGCATTTAAGTCAAATTTCGATACTTGTATTCCTCGGAGTATTTAAATCTCGAAGTAATTCTGGATATTTGTATTCTTCGTGTATACTCGCGAGTTCAATTAATAATTTTTAAGGAACCTGAAACGGCATGCGACATTAAAAGCATAACGGCAATAAACTAAAAGCCCCGAATCGAATCTTCAAATACCCAAACACATCAATACGTGTGACTGTTGCTTCAATTAATTGCGTATACTCCATGTTTAAAAGCATAGCATTGTCCGTATATACAGAAATTATGTAAGGGTCAAGTTTATCAAACGTGTCAATAGCAGGAAACTATCTGTTTTGTCTCTTACCTAGTACTTAACTTATTTAGACATGGCAATTGTGTTTGATAATGCAAATCAATTTTAATAAATGATCACGCAATCACTTATTCTATGAATATAGTTTGATACAGGAATATACAGATATGCCTCTGCGAAAACATCGATCAGCATGCACTTCGTGCCTACAGTGGTAGGATACATCACGCGACTTGGATTCATCGCGGGTCTTATTATCGTAACTGCATTGGGATTAAAAACCAGAAGGGTAAGCCAGATGTAAAAAAACAAGGATACGCAAACCTGCTGTGTCAAAAAAAATATATATTAATATGTAACGTGTATTACTCGTTTGTTTTCACAGGAAGATCGAGAACACAAGTATCGTACTGGGCAAATTCCTTATGAAGTCAGAACGCATAGATTCTGTTAAATGATTATATTAACAAAATACAAGGCAGTTGATGTATCTAGCTAGATTGTACAGCGAAATAAACTATTTATAACAAGCAATATATATATAATGTTAAACGTAATGTACGTCGTTAGAAGAAATAAGATTGACAAAGAAAAAAACGTTGAAGGTTTGATCAAGAAAAATACCGGTCTTAGATATAAAAGGTACACGTATATAAAATGTGAGTTTAACACACAATTAAAGATTTCGCGGATTTATCGCAATAATTCATAAACTTCGCGTACAGGTATTACATATTTTCTCTTTATAGATATAGTTTACAGTAACGTTTTTATTTTCTTTCTATTACCGATCCTCCAGTTGCTTGTCGCGCGCGATAACGGCGTCATCGAATTTCACCATGTACGTGGTCCCTTTGTGCCAGTGCGCGGTTACCTTAGCGGGCTGCAATAACATTTAAAAAACACTTTTTACAAATCTGGTCTTATAAAAATATGAACGTGCACAGAACACAAACGCAAGCTTTTAAGAATTAATCAATGAATTATCTCAAAAAGGAGGACAATCGAAACCACTTACAAAGCCGTGATCGCAAAGTACAGCCTCCACGATACCGGCGACGAAGGACGCGCAATTCAAGCTTCCCTTATCTTTGGGTACCGACACGAATTTGTTCACCAGGGACTCCTTCTCGATAATGTAATAAGTACGTTCGTCGTCGTTGGCGTGCTCCAGCTTATCGGCCTCTCGACCGAACAGGGACTTCCACACCGTACTTTTGACAAACAGCAGCACGTTAAGCAGCTTTATCTCGCGTTTGCCACCCTTTTCCCGTACCACAAGCAGATCTGTTATCCTGTGTCCAACCTCTGCTCCGATCTCTGCCAACCTAGTCACAGGCAGAAAGACAATGTAACGTCTCTGACAAGCGAGCGCGAGATGAATGATGAAATATAAATTTGATTTCTTACTTATTCTGTAGCTCTGGAACGGTGTAGACTCTGTTTTGACAATATTGCACCAATTCGGAGAACAGGAGGGCAAAGCAGCTTAAGCTAACCTCTCCCTTACCCTTGCTCAAGGATTTGTCGAGGATACTGGTCCGTGGTCTTATGGCCGATATCGTGATGCTCGACATCTTTATACAATTAAATATATCACGTAATTTTCACAAATATGTTGCTGAGAATTGTTACAATATCATGCTGTCAAAATGTTTTCGCGCACACTTGTATGTATGTATTGACATTTTCTTCGCGATTAATCTGACATCTGACGGCTAGTTGGCAAACTTTCGAGAACATTAAAATCACACGCCTTGAAAAACTAGATAATTTTATTTATTTTAGAGATATAATGAAAATTTGCGTTTTACTTACATATATGTAAATACAATTAAAGTTTATTGTTTTAGAAATCTTGTATTTTGTTTAAGCGTACTTCGCACAATTTGTTATCAAAAATAATACCTTAGATAAAAAGATGCAGAACAATCGATTACTGTCGCATATTTAAATGTATAATGATTCAATACAAATATGTCATTCTATATATAAGATATTTTCGTAGAAAAAAATCGCATTGTTAAACGAATAATGACTTTCGCCTGCTTTCGCTTTCAAACGGACAGTATTTCAAATCCTCGTCCATATATACAAACATGATCTTCGTCCCTGTTAAAATATTCACTTGTAAAATATTCATTTGTAAGAATAGTGAAACAAGAGGACATATAATAATAATATCTAACAAATTTTTAAACTTACGTCTCAGAATATAACTCCATGCCTTGCACATCCGTAACAGACGTAAATACTTGATTTAAGATATCTACACATATGACTCCATTGGAATACACGTATTTGTGGGTAATAAATAGTTGGTCTATTCCCACGCTATATATTTTCTCATCTTTAAATCTCACACCTGTTGGTGTCGAACACTTTTTTAATTTCCAAGGCTTGCGCAATATGCAATATACATATACTATTAGCTTAAAAAAATATATAAGCATTAACTGACCAACGATTTGTGCGGAATGCGCGGACGCTGTGCTCCATTTAGATAATATTTCAGTCGACAATTTATTATTTTTGGATATGCAAATTTGAAAATAGACGACACTGAGGAGATTGTCGTCGCCACCCGTAATCAAGAGATATTCATCTTCATGCATGTGCTTCAAATGAAAACAATTAATTCCCGACTGATGCAGGCTAAATTCTGCGAAAGGAATATCGTTGAAGTTTATAACGTTCTGGTTTCCAGAATTTGCATCCTCATATATTTTCGAGACCACGTCGGTAAAATCGAAAAAACGTAACTTTCCGTCCGTGCTCATGGTTAACACAATTACTTTGGATTCGTGTGACAATACATGCATTTTCAAAACGCAACGATCTATGTATTTGGTAGATACTTTCAAATATATATTGTTAGAAGCAATATCATATACAAGTAGTCTGCAAAAATAAAGAAAAGATATAGTATTATTTTTCATAACTCTTTTAAGCACATAGCGCGCTTGATGAAATAAACACAATATATTACCTTAAATATCCATCTGCACAAGCTATAAAGACTAACACGTGATTTCTCTCAAAGTGACAGTAATAGGCATAAATATCCATATAACGTGTTTCTGGTTCTGCGATACAGGATTGCTTAGCTTCCTGCCATGGTTTTTTACAAAATTGATTTCGTTCATACAGCATATGAGAATTTACATCGGAACACGATACGTTTATTTCTCTTCCATGATCTTGATGAGGATATATTGACCCTTCCGCAACGTTTATTCCCCAAATCTTCAACTGTGCTCTCCCTCCACCAGAAAAGACTAGACATCGAAACGTAGATTCGTACAATTGAATAACGCTTATGCATTTTATGCCCGACAGATGACCGTTGAAAATTCCCACATTTTTGAAAGAATTCCGCTTAAGTTCGTATTCAGAAACATCGCTGATACGAAGAGTGCAGTCTTCACCACCGGATATGAAAAAATTACCATCGCACCATCGTACATATCGCAAGCAACGTATCTCTTTTGTGTGAAAACCATTCTAGATTACAAAAAAAAAACTGATGTGGAGAAACACAGTTGTGTACTTTTTAACAGATTAAATAGATTAATGTTACATACCTGTAAAATAGGACATGAAGGAAAAAGAGAATAAGATAAATCATGTACATGAACTTGTTTATCTTTTATGTAAGCAAAACTTGCTTTTGTATGCGATATTATACAGTCCCACGATCTATGACCGCCACCACAAGGAATTCTGACGACTACGTTTTCATTCAACAAATCGTATATTATAAATTCCACCTGAAAATATTATTATAAAACATATTTCTTCTATTTTTTATACATATCTATAAATATATATAAATTCACTTTACCTGTCTAAAACCAAATATAAAAAAAATCTCGTCCCTTTTGCATTTCATTTAATTTGTCTCTATTCACTTTTAACATTCCACTAATCCAGTCCATTGGCATTTTTTGTTTATGCAGCATCAACAAAGGCTTTGTGTCCTCTGCACGTATTTGATAAAATCTCAACATCCCATCCGCGTCCAGATGTTATTAATTTTTCTCGAAATATACAAAATGACTGGACTCCCATTTTACCATGAATTTTATTAAATGTTTGAATAGGTTTTTCAATAACTGCATCAGAATGAAAACTTTTATATTCCAGCTTGTATACATAAATATTTCCAGCTCTGTCTCCACATATTAACATCGATGTAGGAGTATAGATTATAGATGCTGCAGGTCAACCAACGTTCTCTACTGGCTGGTAATATGCATTCTGCTATTACTCTATTATCATATTTATCTGCTAAAATCCTAATGTTAATACGTTCGATAACACATTATGACATTATGAACACATTATTGCATAAGTGATTATACCATTCTTTATAAACCGAGATAATTTCAGGAGACCATTTGCTCCACATGCTATCAATTTATTATTGCTCAACCATTGCAAAGAAAAGATTTGTGAATTCATTATTTTGCCTTTCCATACGCTGCAGTAAAGTCCCAAAGGAGTCTAAAAATATATTATAAATTATAATTAATTGATTAATTAAGAACTTGAATGAAAAAGGATAATATATTTATAACCGAGATCTTTTCTCACGTTAGTATTAAGATTTTTATTCTAATAAACATTCCTACCTTCATATATTACTACTGTATCCATCTCTAGATGCAAGGGCAACCAATTTGCGATCTGGAGAAACTTGCATAATATAATAGCGATCTTTCGTCAAGCCTATAGTATTTTTATGCATCATTTCTTTGTTGTAATGTAGTAGTGTTCCTAATTCAGTAAAGACCACAATTGCGCCATCATGCAAATAGGAAATATACTTCGGAAAGTTATGTGTATCATTGCTAGATAGAGAAATTGTCTCTGGACTTTTGTAGTTTTCTAAAGGTTGCATGTATACAGATCCATCACCTCCGCCAATATATACCGTTGTATAGTCTTCAGATACATCAATGCTCCATACAGGTGCTTTATAGTAGGTTTTATTAAGTAAATCACCCGAGAGCGACCATGTGCATACAAGTGAATCCTGAAACAGCAGAAAAATTTAAAAATATATACATAAAAATAAATTGTAACTTCCATATGTAATTTTAATCTCACTTCTCCTATCGTCAAAACAACTTCACTTCTAATTAAAGCTTTCCAAACTCTTGCCGTATGTACGAACATTGTTTTTATCGGTACTATTTTTACTGTCTGCCAATTTACGTTATTGCTCCTGGAATTTTCATGCTCCGTTACTCTCCAGAATCTGACACTTCTGTCGTCTGATGTGGAACAAATAAATCGCGAGTACGGATCACAAATAACAGAGAAAATAACACCCTAGAACAAATTTACAAGTTAAGAATTTTATTTAAAAATCTTTTCCTCCATTCTAAATGTGATTGCCAAACCTTATGTCCTGTTAAACGATGCAAAACTGGCATACTTTTATTCACGTCACAAAGTCTAATGTCTATTTTCCATATTAAAATTTCTTGAAACACCGTTCCACTAAAAATAATTAAATTCTCTTGACAAGTTTCCGATACAGAACCGCCATAGCTAAATATTAATTAAGAAAATTATCACATCCTCAATATCAATTGTCTCTGTAATAAGTTAATTAATGAAAGTTATGAAAGGATACAGTATGCACGTTTCTTCACAACGTATAATTTTAGAAGTTTTATTAAGTACGTCATATATGGATACATAATTATGAGCGAATAAAATTGCCAATTGCATTTGTTCCTTAAACGATATCCACTTTACGGCAATTATCCAATCATTGAATTGGTGGGTACTTTGTTTACTAATGCTACAAACATACAAAAAAACATATCTTATATCATATACAGAATATTTTAAGTTTTAATTTGAAATCAAACTATGTTAATATACTCTGTGAGTAAAAATAAGAAATATTTTATAAACACAGATCCATAGCTCCTATAGATCTATGTTTGTATATACAATTTTTCTCACTTTTATACAACATACTGGTATTTAGTTTTGAGGTATATCACATAAAATTTTATTATTATACTTCGATCATAATTAAAAATAATTATACCTTACATCGTCCACTATTTCGACAATATTGCAGACACATATAGACCTGGCGCCAAATACAGCCAATTCATTATTTACTCCTACTACAATCCCATGTATATTACTCGGATACAGACAATCCAATTTACGCTCAAATTTGCAATCCTTGTATAAGTAGAGCATGGATCCCATACCTATGACAATTAATGGACATTTTTTTAAGTTTTAAAAATTTATAATTAATTTTAATTCATCAAATTTGCTTTGTGCATTCCACAAGCATCATTTAACCCTAAAAAAATTCTGTTAATATCTGACAAGATTCTTCTGTAATATTATGACTTCTGTAATATTATAATAACTTATAGAATTCAGAGATAATTGAAATAATACTAATATTATACAAACTAAAAATGATTATTGTAATTTTATTGATCTTATAACTAACCTACGAGCACGTGATTTCCTACGCATCGAATCGCGAAGACGTCCGTGCGTAATAACAACGACATCATTTCGCGTACAAGAAATTACATTATTTTGTCATAAATGATGCGTCGAAGTGTCTTCCACGCTGATCTCCTCGACATCCACTGATTCGCATTTCGTATCTTTGTACAAACATACCATGTCACGTGTCACTCACGTGTATTCGATTTTTCTTTTACATTGGTATTTATTTAATTAACGTGCCGAACTGAGTATTTTATTATTTTTCGGCTTTTTTTTTACACATCCAGTTCTTTGTTTATTTCTCAAGTACATGATCTCGTGTGGCTCGTGTGTTTTCTTTTCCCGATCGTTTTTACGTGTATTCGGGACTGCTAAAGAGGTTATATATTCGCGTGGCAATAACGGACGCGCTGGATGTAACATGGAGCATAATTTCGGAGTGGCTACTCCTGCAAATTATGTCGCGGCATTGAAAGGCAAGCTCGTCACCCGAGGGATCAGGCAAGATCTATATTGGCGCGCGACGTGATCATCGTCGTCGTCGACGGTAAAAAGAAATCTTTCGGCGAACGCGTCGTGAGCGAGCGAGCATGTGGGTGTTTGGTTATGGTTCCTTGATATGGAAAGCGGATTTTCCATACGAGAAGAAGATCGTCGGTCACATCAAGGGATATATCAGGCGGTTCTATCAAAAGAGTACCGACCACAGAGGCGTGCCCAACAGGGTGGGTGTATCTGCTTGGGAAGAGGGTCCGTCTCGAGGCGACTTTGATCAGCATGTTGATAGCTGTAGCTTTATCTCTTTCGTTGTACAGTTGTATCGAGGTTGTATCTCTTTAAAACACGTCGTTGCCTCGAGAAGAGCTTTTAATTCCTATTCCCAGAATCTAATTAGCTATTCTGCAACTGCATTTCCGTCTTGTTACAGCCTGGACGCGTGGTTACGTTGCTCGCCTCTACCAATCCCGACGACGAGGTATGGGGGCTCGCGTACAAGATATCCTCCGAGAACATAGAGAACGTGGTGAATCATTTGGATTTCCGAGAGAAGGGTGGCTACATAAAGAAAACCGTCCTCTTCTATCCCTGCGACTTCTCAAAATCCGGCTCGAATGCCAATGTGTTATTGAACAATCTTTCGAGAACGAGCTTCTCGACGGCCTCGCTGTCGACCGCTTCGGACGAAGCTCCGTTCTACCTCACTATCTACATAGGTGAAGAAGACAATCCAAACTTCGCCGGTATGGAGAGCATAGACACCATCGCGAGGAACATACTCGTCTCGCGTGGCGTCAGCGGCTCTAATGTAGAATATCTCTATAAACTGGCGTCCGCGATGCGCACGATAGCACCTGGCGTACAAGACGAGCATCTGTTCGCCTTGGAGAGTGCCGTGAAGGAATTGGAGCAGGAGAAAGAGCAGTCCCTGGAGTTGGAGTAATGAAACATGATAGATGATGTACTGAAGCGAGAAGACGTGGCCAATTGTGTCATCAGTCAATACGACTGTTTGAATATTTAGTTAATTTCATCTTCTCTTTTTTTTTGTACTTAGAGATTCTTATTAAGATTGTGTTTAATGTAGCGAACTGTAATAATTATTTAACTTTAGCAATGAATTTAAAAGTTATAGAGGCTTTTGGTTAAGAGAAGTTTTGGCTATAAAATTAACGAAGTAGACTGTTGGTGCAATTGGCCGAGGAATAGAAAAACGAAACTTTTTTGCACTGTCTAAAAAGGAATAATAGGAAAAATTATAATATCTCCGTATAATTATAGGCATAATATTTCTAAACCAATGATAAGAAATATTTATCAAATAAATTATATTTTCTCATAAAATAACCACAATTTTTATTAGTAATAACTTAAAATTTTCATAATAATAAATATGAAGAAAGTTTTGATAAAATCATACGTAATATAATATTCACGATTCTGGTGCAATTAATTTATTTTTATAATTGTTATATACAATGATTTACTGCTGCTAATTTTTTTGAACAATTCTATGAAAATTGAAGATTTTGAAATTCCGTTTTGGGCGGGAATTCGTCAGCCATGTATCGACGTAGGAATTTTTCGGATTTAAGGTTTGCCTTTCATGAAAACGCGTGCACGATGGCTAATAACTCTTTCTCTGTGGTATTATAGTTTTGCTCAGCCTTGCATAATACTCGGCTGGCGTACGCTATCGGTCGGTCTTGGCCTACTGTCCCTTGTGAGAGCACGGCTCCGATGGCGTAATCCGACGCGTCGGTAGTTACCAACGAACTCTTTGCTGAAGTCCGGGTAATTCAACACCGGTGCTGTCGTTAATTTCTCTTTCAGAATGTCGAACGCGTTCTGCTGTTCGATTGACCAATTGAACTTTTCTTCCTTTTTTTCGTGAGCTTGGTTAGCGGCTTGGCTATTTTTGAAAAAATTTTCAATGAATTTCCTATAATATCCTGCTAACCCAATGAACGATTGTATATCTTTCACTTTTTTCGGGGTCGGAAATTCTTTCACTGCTTGTAGCTTAGACGGGTCTGGCGATATTCCGTCTTCGGATATCACGTGTCCCAGGTAAATGACCTCTTTTCGTAGGAATGCACACTTGCTTGGTTGCAAACTTAAGATTATGTTTTCGGAGTCTGAGCAATACCGCGATTAGTCGCTTGAGGTGCTCTGTCAGCGATGCTCCGTATATAACGATGTCGTCGATATATACAAAGCATTTTAGTCCTAGTATTCCGGCTAGTACCGCATACATTAGGCGCTGAAATGCCGCTGGTGCATTTTTTAAACCAAAGGGCATTCGGGTTGTGCTCGAAATGTCCGTCTGGGGTCGAGAATGCCGTTTTAATGCTTATGCCTTTCGTCCAACGGGATTTGGTGATATCCCGAGGCTAGATCTTAATACCGAGAAATATTTCGCATTTCCCAGCTGATCGAGGATATCCGTTATATTAGGCATGGGGAAGGATTCTCCCATGGTGAGATCGTTCATTCCCCTGAAATCGATTACTACGCGATATTTTATTCTGCCGGACGCGTCAGGTTTCTTGGCAACAACTATTATCGGTGCATTCCACTGGCTTGTGCTCGGACGAATTATTCCGTCGTCCAACATTTTCTGTATTTGTTTTCTCACTTCAGCCTTGTGCTTCTCAGGTAACCGATACGGTTTCACGTTTACTGGCGCGCTATCGGGCCGAGTATGTATCTCGTGCTCTATGGCTGTAGTCGCGCTTAATTTGTCTCCGTCTAAGTGGAAGACGTCATGGAATTCGTCGCAGATTTTCTCAATTTCCTCTCGTTCTTCCGTGTTTAGATGATCGAGCTGTATTTGTTCGCGCAATTTCTTTTGTCGCTCTGTAACAGTCTCGTGTTCATTCATTTGCCTGTAATGTGAGTACGCTCGCGGCGTCGTCCGCCGGCAGGTCTTCTAACGTTACGTGTGGAGTGAGGATCTCCACCGGCTTGTCCGTCACGTTCAATATGCTGACCGGGCAAGTAAATTCGACTGGCTTTACGAGGCAATGCCCGATAAAGACTCCGGGTGCAGGTTCACCGCTTTTCACTATGCCTACTCGATTATGATCGGTTACGGCCTGTACGATGGTCTCACTGCAGGGGGGTAGTATTACCTTTCGATAGCGGTCGTAGCTTGAAAATGGCTTTACCTATTTTCATCTGCTTTGAGGTGTTAGAAATATCGGCTTTATGTTTCGTCAGGAAATCGTTGCCTAATATTCCCTCGTATTCGATCGGAAAATCATCCTTTACTACATACATTGTGTGGCGTATTTTCTTTTTACCGAGATCCACCGTCGCTTTTATTTTTCCTAGCGTGTGTATTTGGTGTCCCGTTACGCCGATCAGTGCTAATTTTTCCTCTCGCACCATCGTTTCTCCTTTCAGGTTGCCGAGTTTTATTAATGTCAATGTTGCTCCGGAATCTAGTAAGAGATTCATTTCACCTCTTTCTGCTTCCTGTATGGGCAATGTTATTATGTCTAGCGGGCCTATCTTATGCTTTTGCAGTTATCTGAGACACACGATATGTCTCCGCGGCGCGTGCCTTACTTTTCCTCGGCTTCTCTTCCTCCTCGCTACTGCTACCGGAGGTTGCGTCCTCGCTAGACTCGCTTGCTTTCGTTTTTCTTATTGTGCTTACCGGTGCTTTCTTAGTGTTTTCCGGCTTTGATCGGCGCGATCGCTCGGGTTTCGGTCTCCGTTTAGCGACCAGCACTCGTCTCTCTTGTGCCCTGCTTTCTTGCAATAGGTGCACTCTATCGCGTTTATGCCGCCTGGCTTGTCCGCTCTCGGCAGCGCGAATTTGTTTTGTTTGTCGGCTCGTACGGCAATCTCGCCCGTAGTGGCCGGTCTTTCCGCATTTGTGGCATTGCACGTTCGCGTTTCGAGCTTGTCGAGATTGCTCTTGACCGTCTTTGTTTTGGTCGTTATTATAGGTCGAACGCTGAGGAGGACCCTTCAATTTCTCCTCTGACGTGGCGCCCAAAATTGCTGCTGTTAGATTAGCGTAATTTCGTGATCGCACAATCGTTTTGAATGTCATCTCGGAGTCCTAGCTGGAAATTTTCTAGTGCTTAGCTCCTGCATTGTATCTAATATCGCTTTTCTCTGTTTCTGGAGAATGTTCACGACCTTCAATCATTGATTGATATAGTTCCATTGACAACTTATCTACACGGAGTCCGTATTCTCTCGCGCTTTCGCTTGGCTTTTGCCGGAGCATATTAAATTCTTTTTGAATGTGCGTGGTGCTTCGTTTTGCTAGATAGCACATTTCTATTTCCTGCTTCAGTTGAGCGAAGGAATGTATATCTCTCGTTTGGAAATCGTACATGGCTTTGCCTGTCAGTTTCGTGCAAAGTATCGCCTTTAATAAGGATTTTTCTTCTGCGGGATTAATTTCATTCATCGCATAGGTACTGGCGTTTAGGAATTTTTGCACCTGATTACGCGACGTTCCGTCGATTTCCGGAATCATATCGCGGGCTTCTTTTAGTTTAATATACGTATTTATGGGATCGTGTTGATTTCTTACGTCTCCCAATGTTCGTCCGTAGGTTACGTCAAGTGGGCCTTGACTGCGTCCGCGACGACCTATGTCGTCGGGGCGATCGAAATTTGTGCCTTCTATCCGGCTCATGCGATCCTGCATGTCGCGCATGACGCGAAAGATTTCGACAGAGCGCTCAAACTCTGCGGCCTCTGCACGGTTCAGACGATCTTGCATGTCGCGCATCATATTTAACATGTCGGTAAGCACGGCGCCCCTGCGCTCCTGGACTTGCTCGCGCCGGCTCATGGGCTCGGTTTTGATCGATGTCGTCCGGTCGCTCGTTAGCCGGGGGCCTAAGTCGCTCTATTTCCGCATGAATTTGTGCGCGCGTTATCTCTTCGCGGGGCGTGAGGGCCGGGGGAGCTCGTTGCTGGCTCATTGTGTCCTCTTCGGGCCCTTCGTTTTGCGAATCGAGACTACTGCTGTCGTCGGTGCCAGTGTCCCAGTCACTGTCTGAATCTGCGTTTGCTTGTGTCGGGGTCAGTCTGCCGTCACTGTTATTATTTTCGCGCGTTAAACTTGCGTCTAAAAATTCGAATTCGCGTTCTATGACGACGTTGGGGTGTAACTCGAGCACCGGTGAGTTGTCGTCTGATAGTTGCGCGTCTAGATTCCGTCGCACGCGGTTCTAATGTTACATGTACGGGGCTTCGCGGACTCTCTGCAATAGCACGCAGCGCTGGCTCGCTATGTAGGAATGACGCGTTTAGCACGGGGCGGGATGATGTAATTTCGCCGTCTGACATTTATCGGCTCTTACACCTTTTATATCCTGTAATCGCGAATGTTTTTTTTTTTTTTGGCGCTCGCTATCGCGGTTGTGTTGCCTGTAATCGCGAAATGTTCTTTCGGCCGCTCGCTATCGCGGTTGTGTTGCCTGTAATCGCGAATATTCTTTCGGCGCTCGCTATCGCGGGGACGCTTGCATGTATATATTGTATTCGTCTCGGCGCGTGCCTGTGTCGGCTTACAAATTTTGCTGACTTACAGTACCGCCGTATGACGCATCGTGACCGCTTGCTGTTGCGTGGATGTATGACAGGGCCGCTCCGCTGTTTCTGCGTTGTCTGCTTCGCTGCGTCTCTGCGGCGCTGCTTCGCTGCGTCTCTGCGTCCCTGCGTCGCTGCTCCGGGCTGGCGAGTCCGTGCGGTAGGTCGGGGCCTCTCCGGTGTCGCTGATAACACTCGGGGCTGCTACCGTTGCTTCACTCACTCGGGATCTGGCTGGCTTTTCCTCTCCGGGATGTGTCACCGCCGTTTGATGATCCGTTCCCTTTTGCAGGCGTGATTCTGCAGGATGTCCTTCTCGCTCGGTTGACAGGACCACCGCTGCCACCAATTTGTTGTGCCGTTAGCTCGACTTGCGAGAATCGGCACCGAGTTCTTTGGTTCCGTCAAGAGGAGAAGGATAATCACTAAACATCTGCGTGTTTCGATAGCAACTTTAATAAACGTATATTTCTCCACACAATTGTCTTCTTTATTACACTGCCCTGACTTGCGGGCGTTCGCAGTTACATTCAATTACACTTATCGATTCGGAATCTCGCGGTACGCGCTCTGGTCTTAGACTGCCCGCCGCTTCTCGGAAGGGCGGGCTTTTAATCTCTCGCGTATCACTTCCGCGATGCTGACTTAGCTGTCAGCGCTTTTGCTTCCGGGTATGCGACCTGGAAGCCGTTTGCGACATCCGGAATGCCACCTCAGAAGGGTTTGGCAATATTCGGGATGCGCGCTGGCAGCTAGGTGTCGCAACTAGGTCACGGCGACTTCCGCCTCACAACAGTCGTTAATACGCCAGATATTAATGTACCAGAAATACAACAGCCATGTTGCAGTTATGAAGAAAATCCAAATGTACAGATTGCGAAAAAATGTTGGATGTGAATCTAATTTAATACCAATTTTTGAAGAAAGAGAAGAAATACAAGAGGAAATAAATTACAACACAATTGAAGAAACAAGAGAAATACGAGGAGAGAAAAGAAACTACAGCGCAATAAAATTGTCTGAAAATATAATGAAAAAGAAACTTAGAAGAATGCAAAAACAATTATACAAGAAGAGAAAGTACATCCAGCTGCAACGTAAAAAAAACGAAGGAATTATGCAACGAAAATAAATGGGAGGACCTAATGAAGGATGTAACAAGTACACAAAGGATCTTTATGGAAATGATATTAAACAATTTGCATTGTAAACCAGAGGTATGTCATTTATAAAGGATGTTAAGTAAAGATCGTCTTCTAGGCATATAGCATTATTTTTCACGAACATTAAGTCAAACAGTCCTGAACCGTTTTTTTCTATATCGCTTAATAAAATAGTAATTATTGAACAAATAATCCAATCGATGTCGTCCTTTAGCCGGGAGTACATCAATGAACCACGCGCCTTATAGTATGCGTGAGCGATTTGTTGCTAAGTTCGCCACTATTAAAAACGGTTCATTGACGTACTGGTTAAAGGACAACGTTAATTGGATTGTTTTTATATAATAATGTCTGCTTTATTAGACGTATAATGGTTCAGAAGTTTTCGACACAATTTTTCGTGAGGAGTAACGCTTTGTACTTAATGGACGGTTTTTTCTTAACATTTTATATTTTTGTCATCATTTTCAGATACGTGCGCACGCGCACACATACATATACTTTTAGATGTAATTATGTATAAGTTTAAAAAAGTATTGCTACTTGTTACATGTAAATAGGTTTTTTATTTTTTAGGTTTTTTATTTTTGTCACTTTTTAGTATTGTTTTTTCTATAATTCATTTATTATTTTTATTTTGTTTATTTATTACTTTTAAATTGATATAAAGGCCAATATTGAATTTCAAGGGGGGTCAAACTCAGGAAAAAGAGTATATCACAGGAAATACAAAGAGAAATAGCAGTTATATAATCACATATAACACTAATATATGTGATATGACAGTACAAGTAAGTTGACAGTACATATGATGTACAATGAAATGGGATGTGATTGCTGCCAATATTTTTTTGCAAGTTTTTATAATTTATATATATATTGCATGTACATATGTATAATACATATGCATATTACATATGTATATGAATCTTTCTTTACTCTAGGGGAGACCGGGGCTATTCGTGACACTGCTGAAATTTTGTCGCGGGCCTAACTTTAAAATGCTTGCTGCTAGAAACCTGTAATATCGATCATAGATCTCTCTTAGTGTCCTCTAGGTACCAACGAAGTGGCATTTGCGTGTCAACTATTTTTCTCTCGCAGTGACAGAAAGTCTGACTTCGAGTGCTAAAAGTAAAATTTTCCAAATCCCGAAAATTTGTTTTCTCGCCGAATATAATAATAAGAGATCCGAAACGGTAAGTTGTATTTAGTCACTCGACTTCACTAAGCATCATCCATAAGTAGATTTTAGCTATTCTTTCTTATTTGTAAGTGTACAGATCATGAATGAGGAAAAACCACATCGGGGCATTTCGTGACACGAGCAACCGGGGCAATTCGTGACACTTTGCTTTTCATGTTGATTCATTTATATTTGTTTTCAATAGGTTATGGTGCGCAATTACGTTCGTAAGACAGCTGCTGTGGACACGGAAAATCTCCGAAAAGCAGTTTTAGCTGTAAAAAATGAAAACTACTCAGTGAGACAAGCAGCAATACGCTTAAAAATAAAAAAACAAAAAAAAAATAAAAATAAAAAAACAAAAAATTACAAAAACGAAAAAAATTACAAAAACGAAAGAAATCAATATAGTTTGTTCAACCAGAGAAAGTGTCACGAATTACCCCGTGGCCTGTCACGAATTACCCCGGCCCCGGGGCAATTCGTGACACATGACATAGCGATACATTTCTTAATATATTTCGAGACTCGTGAGAGATAAACCTTTTTTTTTCTTTTCTTTTAAACTAGAAGGATGGACGATTACATCGCACTAATAAAAAATTTTTAAGCATTTATACGAAGCGAGAAAAAAATTCGAAACAAAAAAGTGTCACGAATAGCCCCGGTCTCCCCTACTATTCTATTACTGGTGTGATTATATAATCGAAAAAAAAAAAACAAAAAGACATTTCTTGTAACTAATAATGACTAAAACAAAGTAGTGCATTTTCTTTATAAAAATATCCTCTTGAATACTTTGGATGGTTTTTCTGAATCTACAAATTTCTAAACTTACATATAATACATCCGCGCCTCTTCACTGGCAATAATGCATGTGCACGTTAAGTTACGTACATACACTCGTGCTTAATATTTTGTATTTTTAGCTTGTGCTTATATAATTAAGGCTATTGTATATAGTCTAAAATTTTAATAATTCAATCGTATTTATATAATACGGGTAAGGACATAAATTAAAACAGACACAAAAATATGACAGATTAAATAATTTCTAAACATTTGATTTAAGTGTGAATTTAAAAATACTAGTTTCTAATCATTTTTATTTTATCTTGCACTTGCATGTATTAACTTGAATATTTGGCAATTAATAATGTTGAATATTTTTTAGGGACAACGATATAATGCAAAACACAAAGCGTTTGCATTAACTCTATACAAGACAATGGGGAAGCATGCTTATACCTCTTTAAGAACAATTTTTAAACAAATTCCATCTGTTCAAACTTTGCAGTCGGTGTTACATAAAATACCTTTGATTCCTGGATTGAACCCTTTCATCCTGAGACATTTGAAGAGTTTAGCTCCAAAAATGTCAAGGGAGGAGAAAGTATGCATTCTTATGTGGGACGAGGTATCTATCCAACCCAAACTTACTTATGATCGCCGAAAGGACATCATATGTGGTTTTGAGGATTGGGGTAACAATCGTACGCAAAAATTTGCGGATTATTCTTTAGTTTTTATGCTACGAGGATTATATTCAGGTTGGAAAATGCCGGTTTAATTTAATTTTTGTGATAAGCAGACCAATACCGCACAATTAGTTAGATGTATCAAAGAACACATATTAAAATTAAAACAAGCAGGTTTCTTCATTGTTGCTAGTGTATGTGACCAAGGATCTTCTAATACAGCAGCGATAAAAGAATTAATATCTATCAGCAATAAAAAGCGAAAATTGGAAAATAGATCAGAGCGTAAGTATAATACACATACATACATGCACGTAGTCATATGGATACATAGTAATTATGTTAGCAAAATTAAAATGCATTTCTGTAAATGTTTACTCTGTTACCAGGTGAAACTTTTGAAATAGGGGATAATGAAATTATACCGTTATTCGACCCACCGCATCTCATCAAAGGCATTAGAAATAATTTGTTAACGAAAGACCTGGCTATGAAAGTTACAAATAATAATGCGACAGAAATAGCATCGTGGGATATAATAAAAACTGCATGGATTATGGATAAAGCGTTACATGTAACCCGTCCACATTTAAGAAAAATTACACCGAAACACATTATTAAAAATAAAATTTAAAAAAATGCGTGTAAAACACGCAGTACAAGTTCTAAGCGGTACAATGGCCAGCGTCATCGAAACGTTTGTAAGATCGAAATGTAAGTATTTTTATAATAAATACATATTTAAATTATCAAGAAGGTACAAAATACATATTCAAGGAAAACAGAAAAGTCAAAATATGTTAATTTGATCTTATATTGATCAAACCGTGAAAAAAAAAATTTGATCAATATGAGGGTCAAATTGCCATTGTTTTGATTTTTCTGTTCTCCTTGAGAATATAACATGAATCTACACAATATATTTCATTCTAAAGATGTTGCAAGGATGTGATGACGTATATAGATGTCGTTACATCCATATAATGTTCCTATAAAGAGTTCTACAATGAGTTGCAAATGCCTTGTCGCCAGTCGCAAACGTCAGTTGTGATACGGTGATGTGATTCGTTAATAATGTTATTAGCAATTAGCGATAAGACATTTGCAACTTATTGTAGAACCCTCCTTACATGAAGTATGCTGTGTGTACAGTATACAAATACACAGTTTTTTCTTGTTGCATGGGCAAAATGCATAGTAGATTTAAAAAATGTATTTTTATAATAATATAGTTGCACATTTCGAGCCGATTCCCGAGGCGACGCCTCCTATACCCCCACTGCCGCTCGAGGCTCACCGGCCGAGCCGCCGATCGCTCACGTGACGCGTAATCTCAGGCGAGGTATTCTCGCTATTTGTAGAATAAATTTCAATCTACTTTTGTTTTATATGATTCACGCTTGTTGAAGTATAAAAAAGTGTAATTTGTACATGTAATATTTATATATAATGTATGTGAGGTACAACAGGGTGGCAGTGTGGTCTCGTGGTAAAGCGCCAGACTCGTAATTCGTAATCCCGAGGACACCCGGGTTCGAGTCCACCTGACCACAGGAATTTTTATATTTCAAACTGCACCCCCCGCACGAGTGGGGCTCGTGCGGAGAAACTGGGCTATTTTTCGGAGGAGAAATTAAATTTGAAATTGGTCGTCAAACTTGGGGAGCTTGGGAGTTTTGGCACTAAAATCGCTCTTGTCCACTTGCTGGTGATTCACGCGCTGACTTACGCTCATGTTAATCATGATAACCCAGAAAAAGTACAAGGCAAATGCCTTGTCCTGATCAACAGGACTCTTTTTTTAAATATATTCGGAGCAGAAATGTATTTCGGAGGAGAAATGGAGAAATTAAATTTGAATTTACTTCTTTGTATTTAGAAGTAACAGAAATTTCATATAAAGGTCTTTCTCCATAGTGGTATTTTTATTTATCATCTCTTCTACATCCGCGATCAGCTTTGTGTTGGTCATTTTTGATAAAGTTCTAACGAAGTTGTAACAATTTTCGAAAATTTGATTTTTTGATTAAAACAATCGTTAGAACTTTATCAAAAATGACCAACACAAAGCTGATCGCGGATGTAGAAGATATGATAAATAAAAATACCACTATGGAGAAAGACCTTTATATGAAATTTCTGTTACTTCTAAATACAAAGAAGTAAATTCAAATTTAATTTCTCCATTTCTCCTCCGAAATACATTTCTGCTCCGAATATATTTAAAAAAAGAGTCCTGTTGATCAGGACAAGGCATTTGCCTTGTACTTTTTCTGGGTTATCATGATTAACATGAGCGTAAGTCAGCGCGTGAATCACCAGCAAGTGGACAAGAGCGATTTTAGTGCCAAAACTCCCAAGCTCCCCAAGCTTGACGACCAATTTCAAATTTAATTTCTCACATACATTATATATAAATATTACATGTACAAATTACACTTTTTTATACTTCAACAAGTGTGAATCATATAAAACAAAAGTAGATTGAAATTTATTCTACAAATAGCGAGAATATTTCGCCTGAGATTACGTGTTACGTGAGCGATCGGCGGCTCGGCCGCTGAGCCTCGAGCGGTAGTGGGGGTATAGGAGGCGTCGCCTCGGAAATCGGCCCAAAATTTATTTTGTCACAAATAACGTAATAAGAATTATATGCAAATTATATGTAAATACATGTGTTTGTATATGTGCAGTAACTGTGAATATAGATAACTGAAGATATTAACATCGAAAGAAGAAGAAGGATTAGCAACGTTGAAAGCCGTCGATTTCTTCAATAATCTTTTTGATTCCGTGAATGGAGATGCCAAAAATGACAACAGCAATGAACTGCGACGTCCAGTAACCGAAAACAGTAAACATCACGCGTTCTGGGTGAGTGCGAAAAATAAATTACATAATATGGCATATGTAGAAAAAAGTGTCACATAAAATTATTACATCAGTACCGTCTTTAAAAAACTGGTTATTTACGGTTAATGGTTTTGAGAAACTTTAGGAAAGTACTTCATGATCAATATAATTTCCATAAATTAAATACAGCGTTATTGTAATCAAGATCCGTTGGAAAATTTTTTTGGACAAATTAGAAGCCATGCTTATACGTAATGTTAATCCGACACCTAAACAATTTCAAGAGTCATTTCTCACTTTATTAGTTAATAACATGAAATCAGTTTCCTTAACACGTGGTAATTGCGAAGTAATCTGATAATGGAAATATTATCTACATTAGAAAAATATTTACAAGAAAAACATAATATTTGTAATACATTTGAAAATGAAGAATCAGAATTAATTTCAAATATAAATGTATGCGATGACTCTATTATTGCATCGTCATTAGATAATCGGGAAGAAATTTTACGATTAATTTTGAAAGAAGTTAACTTTTGTATCGAATGTGAACTATGATTTAAGAAAGTAGTGAAGTTTCCAGTTTATATAAGACAAGTAATATGTTTAGTTAATAAGTTATTAAGAACGAGAAGTAATCAACGAAATATTTTGCAAATTATATTAAATTATTTGGAAACATGTACTTTTAATACAGATTGGCACGTATGTATTGAACATTATAATGAATAGTATCAAAAATTGTAATGCGTATAATTACATTGAAAACTATTGTATTGTGGTGCGATAAGAAGAATAGATTATTAAATAATTGTGATATCGAAATTGTACAACGCGATGTTCTAAATGATATATTGGAAAGTAGACGAATGCGTACAAATAATAAAAATAATAAAAATAATAAAACTAATAAAAAAAAAGTTCATTCTAAATATGTTAAGAATTTGTGAAACAAAAACAATGTATTACTTAATAATTATTATTGTATAGTGTGAGCGAGTATGAGTAGTTTAATTTAACATAGGTAGGTCCTTCTATTCCGATCAATTATCTACCTGAAGAAGTCATGTTTTCCCTACAGGAAGGCATGCCTTCAGGTTGTGGGTGGCTAGGGGTGGAGATAAGATCGGAAGAAAGATGTGACGTTTTAGCGAAAGCAAAATGGTAGCATCTGAGAAGAAATGTAGTGGAATGAATGAAGAATATATGGTGTTTAATATTTATGTGTGTATATGCATGTATTCATTTTGTATTTTATTGTATTTGTGTTTTATATGTATTATTCATAGTGTTTATTTCATTGTATATTTCAATTGTAATGTATGAATCTGTGTGTGCTTGTGTATAAGTGATGTGAGGGACACATATGTGTATTGCATCACCTTTTTTAACCACACCGGATATTTAATATTTCTTGATATTGATATCCGACAGTCCGCAGTCTGTTTAAAGTGGGACGGAAAAATGTAATGCATTGCATGTATGTATTTATGGAAAAAAATATGTTTAAAATATCAATATAGGTAAAATAATAATGAAATAATATTAGTTATTAATTACATTTGCATTAAATTTTATATATATTATAAAATTGTATATGAAATTACTTGCTATAAGATATATGCACGCGTATGTACAGTTTAAAGTACCGCCAATTCCCCCACTACTTATTTTAGTTCATATCTCTGGGTGCATGTCATAGACGGCGCTGAAAGTGTCCCCCACTTTTCCAAGAGGGGAGTTTGGACCCCCTGAAGCTACCGTCTGGACAGGGGACGTGACCATGTCACGTCACAATTCTCACAACATTTGAGATACGTACCACGATTTTATGCGAACATACTGACAAGGGAACGGTCGGAAGTGTCCCTCACCGATTTGGATGGGCTTTGGATATGTTGTAGAGCATCAAAAAATATTAGACACGTATTTTTTTTAGCTGCTTATCTCGACGTTTAGGGGTTGAAACAACCCCTCGAAAATAACGGATTTTATGGTTTTTAGCGAATATCTTCGAAAATATAAGGCGTAACGACAAAAAATTTTATATAAAATGTTTATGGTTTTTTGTGCTCTTTACAATGGCGTAATCAGATTTTTTAAATTTGTCAAATTTTTTAATTTAACCCTACCCCCACCTATTATTTTTGCCAAATATAACAATTTTTCCAACGCAAATTTAAGAGCGTCGAATGCCAAATACATCCATGTATATTTTTATTATAATACCATTATTCGATTTTTGGCAAGACTAGATGATATGTGGTATAGGCGTCGCGCTGTAGATAGGTGTTAGCGTTATTTCTGTTCAGTTGCGCCGTACGCTTAAAAATTTCCATTACAATATACTACGACATAATATGCGATGAAAATCCAAGCAGAGGAAAAGATATCACGTCATCCGAAGTTCAAATGGCGCGTGCGCAAAACAGTGTTATAAATACGCGTCGAAGTAAATTGTTGTGAGCGCACAACGGTATAATTATTCATTAATGTAATACGACTCTAGCGATTAAAGTCATTTCTGAATTCCGCCAAAAGACTTGACGATTGCATCGGACGATCGATCAAACTGGGCGAAAAGGTTAACGCTATCTCAAGAGCGTTCGAGGGAGCGAGAGAGTCCCTGAGCTAGCAACGGAATGTCGACTCCGATATTATAAATACCACCGCCAAATTGTAAGATCGGGTGGGCAGTCGCAAATCTGAATGTGCGTCACATTAACCGCTACAATAATATTACTATCTAATAATATACTATCCCAATTATAACTCCGGGACAATCGAAAGTGATGCGAAGGTCAGCACTAGGCGCTGACAGCGAGGAGTTAACGCTATTTCGAGAGTCCCCAGGTTATAACTATTCACGATTTAACATCTGTAAGATTTTCGAATAGATATATGTGTACAATTTTCAAATAGAAGATAGGCATGAGTTGGTTGGATAGCGTTAGCACAAAAATAAATAAGCAGGAAGTCCGGAAGGGGTTAAATGGAGTAGGGGAAAGCCTTCGAGCGTTCTGAAGGAAGGCACGGACGGACGGCAGATAGATTTGAGTCGCTGAGCGAGAAGTACATAACGTAATTTGGAGAGAGAGAATTATAGTGCGAGATATATAGATATAGAGAGATAGATCGGTCGAAAAGTCTTGCGGTAAAGTAACGAGGGAATGTTCCCGGACTATATGTATATTTATAAAAATATAAATTCAATATAACGACAGTCCTTTATTGAATCACAAGATCGTACACATCTATATATCGAATGCCATTTCTTATGGAATATCAAGGTGCCATGGAGTTCCTCGATGATCGATTGCAACTGTGAATATCGGAGTGCCGCGTCCGCGTTGCTTTTCTTTACCTGAAACACACAAATGCAATAAGATGATTTAACCCCTTCGTTGGCAGAGAGAATTCGACAAAAAGTGCCCAAAATGGCAGGAAAATTTTTTATCCTAAAAATTTGTACCCTGGGGTTTTTTAGGGCGCTGATTACGAATCTGAACTTAAAATTCGAAAATTCAAAATAGCGGATCCAATATGGCGGACAAAAATACAAAAAACGGCTTGATTTGGATAAATCTTGGTACTTATGGGTTATTTAGGTTGCTGATTACGAATCTGAACTCAAAATTCAGAAATTCAAAAAAAAACCCCGAGTGGCAAATTTCATCCCAATCAAGTAATTTTTTGCATTTTTATCCGCTATTTTGGATCCGCCATTTTGAATTTGCAAATTTTGAATTCAGATTCGTAATCAACGACCCCAAAAACCCCCGAGTGGCAAATTTCATCCCAATCAAGTAATTTTTTGCATTTTTATCCGCCATTTTGAATCCGCCATTTTGAATTTGCAAATTTTGAATTCAGATTCGTAATCAGCGACCCCAAAAACCCCTGAGTGGCAAATTTCATCCCAATCAAGTAATTTTTTGCATTTTTATCCGCCATTTTGAATCCGCCATTTTGAATTTGCAAATTTTGAATTCAGATTCGTAATCAGCGACCCCAAAAACCCCCGTATAAGACTTGGATGCCAAATCGGAGCAAGTTAAATAGGAAAAAAAAGGTTGACGCACTTTTGCGTCAATGCCACACAGGGCACGGATTAATTTGACGCACTATTGCGTCAATGCCAACGAAGGGGTTAATATAAAGATTCAATATTTTTTTATTGGAAAAACGATTAACTTACCAATATTCTTCTTCTTCTTTTTCAAAATCGTCTTCCAGTTCGAATAGTCAACGTAGGCCGAAGATATCTACGTCGCCGGAAGTTTCCCAAATTTCGTTATTATTTTCTTGGTCCATAGTCCGGAACCAGCGGACCCAACGCTGCTGCGCCAAATTTATAAACCCACGGATTTGTATTTCGTGCAATATATATATATATATATATATATATATATATATATATATATATATATATATATATATTTGTATAATCTGTTTTCAGCGCTATATATATATATATATATATATATATATATAGCGCTGAAAACAGATTATACAAAAATTAAAAAAATGTTAAATTTATGAAAATATTCATACATACCTGATTGTGAGAGATCCGAACCCTCACCATATGTCTGATTCGTATCTCGTGCACGGGCACATTGTCCATCCATATCCACTGTTACAATAAAAGAATGGTTAATTTAAAAATATTTTTAATATACAATTATGTGTATTATACATACTCCTGTGGCGGGATAAAGGATTTCTATGTAATCCTCAATTCTGTACATTCTTTCTTAAATTCTGTCCATTCTTCTATGCTGCTTTACTCTTTGTCACGTAACTACCGGCTCAACTGATTGCAAAGGCTGAGCCAGAGTTCAATGTCGACTCCGACATTATAAATACAACCGAATTGTAAGATCGAGCGGGGGCAGTCACAAAACATAATCTGAACGTCACATTAACCGCAACAATAATTTACTATCCATGTTACGGCACAACAAAATCAACAACTAAATTCATGCATTTGAATATCATTTGCTCGTGTCATAATTCCGGAAAGGAACTACATTGACATATACATATATTTTTAATATACATTTAAAGAAATAATGTTATTTGTTGATCTTTTTTTAGCGGGGGTTATTGCGGTGAGATACTAAAATTCGAGGATTTATTGAACATAGACGAAAAGTTCGGTATTATCCAAGGCTGAATCCAAGAATGAATAAGGCGAACGAGCATGTTTGGGGAGACACTGAAGATATTTACAATCTGCAAATTTTATTTGATATACGGACATATATAGAGGAAATATGGTAGAAAAATTAATAAAAATAGTAATAGTAATAAATTAAAAATACAAATTACATTTCTTTATGTGTTTATTTTTACAATATTGGGTAATAATATTATGTGTAGACGAATAATATCGAGTTAATAAAATATTATTAAACTTTTTTAAACGTTGCCAGTAAATGATTAACAAAATTGTAGATTGTAAGACGACTTATGTATTAATAAATCAAAACAGAATTTTTAAATTAATCAATACATAAACATATAATGTATGTAAATTACATTTACGGCACATATTTGTCGCAAAGATGATGATCATGAAAGAAATGTGTTATGCAAAGCGATTTTTTGCACCAAGGACAAATAATTATGGCAGTTTTACCACAAATGTCGCATTCTACTTTAAAATTACTTTTGAAACAAAATTCGACTGGTGTTTGAAATTCACTCGGCCTATTCTGTATATATCCACTTTTAAACCATGCATATTTCAATAAATTTTGAAACCTAGGCGATGAAAATTGATTGTGCGTTAATGACTGCAATTTCAAGATATTATTTCGAACATGAAGATCTATTGTAAGGTCTAACATCATAACCATATCAGAAAAATATCTAATAAAGTTTTTCCACAATCGGAAACCGTATACATCTAATGGTTGTATTCTTCCCGTTGTACCGGCCGGAATAGTTAATGAAACAAAGTCAGTTACACTATCTGGTTTAGTTTCTGCAATTATATCAGGATAATGCCCACTCCATGAATCTAATAATAATACAGATTTTGGTCCGACATTCGGAAAAAATACATCTTTTAACCAAGTTTTTACATGATTTGATGTTAATTTGCCTGATTTTGAAGCCGTAACAAAAATATTAGGCGCGTTAAATAATGTTTCTTGCACTCTCGGACCAAGCGTTCCTGTAACTTCTTTCAGTGTAATAAAAAGAGGCGACAATAATCTACCATCAGCAGAAATAGTTGGCTGTATAGTGTAACTATGTGTGGTTGCTGATATAGATTGTACTACAGATTCTACCTTTTTTACGCCTTTATGTGATAAAGTACGACCGGAGTGAAATTCTAACTGGAATCCACTCTGATCCGAATTGTAAATATTTTCCACTCCATATCGATCAATGTAATATTTTACGTTAGTAATAAATGTGTCGCACTTATTTTCCAAATCTTCTTTTAATAGCAAAGATTTTTTTTGTTACAAATTTAGTTATTTTCCGACACACAATATTATGTGTAATTTTAAATCTTTTCACCCACGTTTTTGAAGCTTTGAATCCTGCCGCATTTTCCTTTTCTTGTGCTCGAGAAGCCCATCGTGCGATGTCAATATCATGAATAATAATTCCTCTTTCAAAAGCTTTATTAAAACAATTTAATGTGTATGCAGAAATTCTTTCTAATTTTTCCAATCTACTACCACTTTCACTAATTTGGCTCTCCCATCGTCATAATTGTCGTATTGATGTAGCTTTTCTGAACCTTCAACTCCTTCAAGCGATCTTCCCCTTGTTTTACCACTCCTCCAGTATTCCACAGTTTGCCTTTAGTAGGTAAGCTAGGCCGGTTCTAACCCACCGCGGCGGTGTCAGATTACACAAGGGTATCAGATTTTGCGGGAGGAGGGAGAGGGGGGATACCGCGGGGGAGGGGGAGGGGGGATACCATGGGGGGAGGGGGGGTATCGCGTTTTCATGCGTCGCGGGGGCGGGGGAGGGGGGGTATCGCGTTTTTCATGCGTCGCGGGGGCGGGGGAGGGGGGTACCGCGTTTTCATGCGTCGCGGGGGCGGGGGAGGGGGGTACCACGTTTTCATGCGTCGCGGGGGCGGAGGAGGGGGGTACCGCGTTTTCATGCGTCGCGGAGGAGGGGTACCGCGTTTTCGCCGCACCGCGGGGTGAGGGGCGACCGCGTTTTTGCCGCGCCGGTCCGCGTGACGTCACCCGCTCGCGTTCCCGGCCCCCGTTCGCTCGCGGTCCCTCTCGCTCCCGGCCCCCGTTCGCGCGCGGTCCCGCTCGCGTTCCCGGCCCTTGTTCGCGTTATCTCCCCCGTTCGCATATCTTTTCTTCGCAAACGATATTTAATCGTTTAGATTTTCGCAATATTTAATTTCTAATATTACATTTAAGTAAACGAAGACAGCTTAATTCTAATGACAGGGAATGGAATAAACGGAAAATGAAAAGGAAAAATTGTTTAAACTTTTTATCATATTGTTGCGTGCGTGCCGCCCGGTATACTCGGGCTCTGAGCTGTGAAGCGTGCAACGGAGTCTTTTCATTAAGATGCGAAACGCCTGTCCTTAGTTACGAGCCGTTTATTGATTTATCGATTTGATGTAACAGCTGAGAGTTTGTTTGGAGCTGCTGGACTGTGCGGACGTGGTCCACGCTTCTCTGTAACGAGTCTTGTAATAAATGTTTATCGTATTCCTCTTTTAAACGGAGACTCCTTTATTTCCGCGGAACACGGGAGTGAGTGCGCGAGTGTGTGGGCTAGTGACCCGCCGGAGCGTAACATTTTGGGGGCTCGTCCGACGATCAGACGAGTGAGGATTGAATCGATCACACGGATCAGACGAGCGAGAGCGTACGAACGGAATTAGATGGCCACAAGGAAACGGCTCAGGATAGCGACTCCGCAGTCGGATGCTCCAGAGATGACGGCGGAAGTAGTGACTCTTCAGGCGGTGATTCGAGAGATCCGCGAGATGCGCGAGGAACACGCTCGAAGGGAGCGCGAATACGCTGAGAGATTTCGCCGCCAGGAGGAGGAGCTACATCGTCTTCGTGGGACGAACTCCGGCGAAACCCCGCAGCTAAGTCACTCAAATATTAGATTCGGGGGCGCGAACCGCGAGCGTCGTGGGGGCGCGGGACGCACGCGAAGGAAACGCGGTCGCGAGCGACGTGCGCTCGGTTGGAAGAAACGAGATCGCGGGCGTGAGCGGTGCGGAAACTCGAGTCGTACACGCGAGAGAGAGAGACGCGGATGCGAGCGGCGCCGGGGCGCGAACTGCGCGCGCGAGTGAAAGTGTCGCGGTCGCGAGTGTAGATGCGCTCGGAGACGGAATTTTCCGTGGGATAAAATTAAAGCCCGACACGTACGACGGGACGGCGCCTTTACGCGAGTTTCTTTCGCAATTCGCGCTTATTGCCGTTGCGAATAAGTGGAGCGAGGCAGAAAAAGGCGGTCGTCTTGGCGTCAAGCTTGCGGGGAAAAGCGCGTTCGTTGCTTGATTCGTTCGCCGACGGAATCGAGTCACTCTCTTACGCAGAACTAAAGGCAAAATTAGAGCTACGTTTCGGTGAAAGTGAACTTGCTCAGAACTTCTATCTGCAGTTCACTAATCGGAAACAGCGCCCGGGTGAGGATTTCGCGGCGCTGGGCGCGGATCTGGAGAGGCTTTCACAGAAAGCGTATCCAGAATGCTCTCACGAGGTTCGCGATAAAATTGCGAGCTCTCAATTTGTCGCCGCGTTGACCGACGGTTTTGTGAAGCGTACCCTTCAAGTCGAGGGAGTAACTTCGCTTCGAATAGCGATCGAGCGTTCGAAGACGCTCAGATTTATCAACCAAAATTGTTTTTCGGGAAAAAGAGACGCTACGCCGGGAGATTCTCATTCGGCCAGAAAGAAGTTCCGGAAACAAAGAAATTTACGAAGGGACAAAAGGGAAATGAGCGCCGAAAAACAAAAGAGTGTTGGGGATGTGGGGCTATCGGTCACTTCCGTTCAGAGTGCCCCGCGCAGAAGCAGGAAAACTAACTTCTGTCGGGTTGATCGGGGCTGGCTCGACAGGCGAGGCCCGGGCCCCGGTTTATACGCACGACGGAGCTTATGTTGTGCGCCGTCTCGGAGGCGTGGGCGCGGACACGCGCAGACGTTATTGTGTTAATGGATTTCTTAATAATAAACCTTGTATTTGTAGAATAGATACGGGCTCGGATGTGTCGGTTTTAAATTCGAGATTAGCGGATAATTTGAAGCAGGTTTCCTTTGATTTCTGTAATCTCAGATATCCTACCGGTGAGAAGGTACCGGTAATTTCTCGCGTGTTAGCCACGATTTCTTTGGGCAAATTTAATTTTGAGATGCCCTTTTATGTGGCAGACATTAACGACGAATGTATTCTCGGAATCGATTTTCTTGAGAAAGCGGAAATTTTAGATAAATTTCTTGAGAACACTCTCGGTTTGACGAAGAGTGTGGAAGTTGAGAATGGACTAATTTGTTCTCGAATTGAGGACTGTCCTGCTCTTCTTCCGATATTTGAGCAAGGATCTTCACATTTAGATCCTTCACAAAAACTTGTATTTTCTTGATTTCTTGAAAGAATTTTATAATGTTTTCTCCGAAAATATTATTGCCGGGAATTGCGATGTATTATGTCATACCATAGAATTGTGTGATTCTCGCCCCATTAAGCAGGTACCTCGCCGAATTCCCCTTCATCTACAAACGGAAGTAAATAAAATTTTGGAAGAGATGAAAGCCCAAAAAGTAATTGAGGAATCAAGCAGCCCTTGGGTATCTCCTGTTGTGCTAGTTAAAAAGAAGGATGGCTCTATACGGTTTTGTGTGGATTATCGAGGAGTAAATGCCGTAACAAAGAAAGATTCCTTCCCTCTTCCAAGGATTGACAATATTTTGGATTGTTTAGCGGGGAATTCGTGGTTTTGTACTCTTGACTTAAAAAGTGGATATTGGCAGGTAAGGTTAGATCCTAAAGATCGAGAAAAGACTGCTTTTTCTTGCGGGAACGGTTTGTGGCAATTTACAGTTATGCCTTTCGGTCTTTGCAACGCCCCTGCTACTTTTGAGCGACTTATGGAGAAAGTTTTGAAAGGATTAATTTCTAAGATTTGTTTTGTGTATCTAGATGATGTCATTGTTTTTGGAAAGAATTTTGAAGAAATGATGCGTAATTTGAAGGAAGTTTTTCTTCGCTTACAAAACGCTAACTTAAAGGTCAATCCTAAGAAGTGTGTATTCTTAAAAAGAGAAGTAAAATATCTTGGACATATTATATCTGCAAAGGGTGTTGCAACAGACCCGGATAAAATTTCTTCTGTTAAACATTGGCCGCTTCCGAAAACGCGGAAGCATGTGCGAAGTTTTCTTGGTTTCTGCTCGTATTATAGGAGATTTGTCAAAGGTTTTTCTGTTTTAGCTAAACCTTTGTACAAATTGACGGAAGAAAATAATAAATTTGTCTGGTCTTCCGAATGCCAAGAGGCATTTGAGAATTTAAAATGCGTTTTGACTTCTCCTCCTATTTTAGCTTTTCCTTCAGGTGAAGGACAGTTTATTTTGGATACCGATGCCTCGAATCATGGCATCGGGGCGGTACTTTCTCAGTTGCAGGGAAAAGAAGAAAAAGTGATCGCTTATTTTAGCCGAGTGCTAAACAAATCTGAACGAAATTATTGCGTCACCCGACGTGAGTTATTAGCAGTGATAGATTCGGTAAAATCGTTTCATCATTATTTATATGGAAGGAAGTTTCTAGTGAGAACGGATCATGTTTCTTTACGTTGGTTGATGTCTTTCCGAAATCTGGAAGGGCAGTTGGCCAGATGGTTGGAGCGTCTGCAGCAGTACGATTTTGACGTCTGTTATCGGAGCGGAAAGGCTCATGGTAATGCGGATGGATTGTCTAGACGTCCATGTTTAGAGACGTCCTGTCGTTACTGTGCAAAGATAGAGCTCAACGAGGGATCGAAAGAAGAAACTTGTGGACGAATAGTCTTCGCTAAGGAGAATCCTCAGGAATGGCGTTCCGCTCAGCTACAGGATCCGGTAGTTTCAAAAATTATTCAAGCCAAAGAGGCTGATAGACGACCTGATTGGCAGGAGGTTTCTCCCGGAGAGCCTTCTTTAAAAATTTATTGGACTCATTGGGAGATGTTGACAATAGTTGATGGCGTTTTGCATAAGAAATGGCTCTTCCCGAATTTGCGGAAAAACATTCTTCAGATTGTCGTACCTCAACAAAGGATTCAAGAAATTCTGAACGAGGCCCATAATTCACCCTCTGGGGGACATTTTGGAATTAATAAAACGTTACAGAAGATTCGAAAACGTTTTTATTGGGCCACTTGTAAGAAGGATGTAGAAAGATGGTGCGCTACTTGCAAGACTTGTGTTTCCAGAAAAGGTCCCATTGGTAAGGGAAAATCTTCCTTACAAATCTACAATGTAGGAGCTCCTTTTGAAAGGATACAAGTGGATATTTTAGGTCCCTTGCCTACTTCTTCGGATGGAAATAGATATCTGCTGGTGGTAGTTGACAGCTTTACTAGATGGCCAGAAGCTATGCCTCTTAAAAATAAAAGAGCTAGTACAGTGGCAAGATCTCTGGTAGGATCAGGTATTTTCTCGGCATGGAGTTCCTTTGGAGTTGCATACGGACCAAGGGAGAAACTTTGAGTCCCGGCTTTTCCAAGAAATGACCTCCCTGATGGGGATTAGGAAAACTCGAACGACCCCTCTTCATCCACAATCAGATGGGCAGGTCGAGCGTCAGCATCGTACTATTTTAGATTATTTGGCGAAGTTCATTTGTGGAAATCAAAAGGATTGGGATCGATGGATTTCCTTTGTATTTACTAGCTTTTCGTTCTTCAAAACACGAAACCACTGGAGTTACTCCGGCGGAGATGTATCTAGGACAGGATTTACGTTTGCCTTTAGATCTTCTTAGAGGAAACCCACCTTCGTTAACAAGGGAGGAAGATGGAGAGGTAGAGTATATATCCAATTTAAGGAATAGATTGGATCTCATCCATCAGTTTGCTAGACATCATCTGCAAATTAGATCCAAAAACGTAAAGTCCTGGTATGATCGACGATCTAGACGAGTGCTTTTCGAACCGGGACAAAAAGTCTGGTTCTATAATCCTCAACGTATTACGGGAAAGGCCCCGAAATTACAAAGTCCATGGGTAGGACCTTGGGTGATAATTAAAAAGCTTAGTGATGTTGTGTATTGTATCCAGGAGTCTCCTCGTCGTAAAAATAAGATAGTCCATGCAGATCGCTTGGCTCCTTTTCAAGAAAGGGAATAATTTTCCGATTTCGTTTGAATGATAGTTCGATCCGACACGAGTCTGAGCCCGTACTTTAATTATTTCTAGGAAGTTACAAACTAGTTTTTGTTCGATTTTTCTGCGTTTTGTTAAATGTTTTTGTTACAGATAATAACATCTTACGGATAAGGCATGACGGCAGGGGAGTTACAGCCTTCCCTTGGGAAAACCTTTCTGGACTGCCTCTCTCACGGTTTTTGACCGTGGTTTTCCCGTGAGACTGAGGGCGAATGCCGAGGCAGGGGACAGAGAGCTCTTAGAGCGATGGGTCCACGGAAGTTTCCCCCTCTGATCCCGAAGAGAGAAGACCCAAGTGCGCAAAGCTCAAGAGGGAAGAGGAGTACCGACGGCAGAAGGCGGGAGTTAAAGTCTTCGTCATGGAGCCTGGCCAGCTCTGTGAGAAGAGGAAGCTCCGGAAAGTGCGGTTGGGACAAGAAGAGGACGGCGCCCGGTAACCTGTGGCAGCAGCCCAGGGTAGGGCAGGAGGCCGTCCCGGTACCCTGGAATCGCACGATGGAGAGGACCTCCCGAGTAGTTGCAGCAAGCTGCCTCCCTGATTGTCGGGACGACAATCTGAAGAAGGGGGGCAGTGTTGCGTGCATGCCGCCCGGTATACTTCGGGCTCTGAGCTGTGAAGCGTGCAACGGAGTCTTTTCATTAAGATGCGAAACGCCTGTCCTTAGTTACGAGCCGTTTATTGATTTATCGATTTAATGTAACAGCTGATGAGTTGTTTTGGAGCTGCTGGACTGTGCGGACGTGGTCCACGCTTCTCTGTAACGAGTCTTGTAATAAATGTTTATCGAATTCCTCTTTT